>VYYJ01000350.1:0-66503 GCA_021029165.1 Cyphoderus albinus | reverse complement strand
ATTCCTAATTCCGTCGAGGTCCACTGTCAACAAGTACCACCGTCATGAAGGAGCCTTTCTTTTTCGAAAGCACAATAAATAAATCTTTGACGATCGTAAATGCAAAAACTGATTTGCTGAAGCGTGAAATAGGATGGTTTCGGTAATTCCTCTTTGTTCTGCTGACAACAATAAGCTCTGTCATAACTTTTGCTCATAACTTTATACCTGCACATTACTGATGCGTAAATTTACCACTAACTAAACTACGCCCAAAGATGTCCACACTCTACTTCTTAAAAATCGAAAGTTTTGAGGTGGACCGCCTTTGCTGTTCTGATTGTTAGGGTTTAGAATAGTTTTTATGCGAATTTTTCCCTGGTGGTTTTTCCATTAGAATATTCATAAATGGAGCTAAGCAGTAAAAAAAGACTAATTAATGGTGCGAATAGAAATGGTAGTGAAGTGAAACCGACATAATCAATATATTTTTGTTAAATGTTTTTTCTCTATGAAATATGAAATTAATGTCCGTCTTGTAGCTACAACTAAACAGATTTTATTCACTGAGGAGGACTCAGGAGTCCTGATTCAGGACAATCCATCTGTTTCTGGAGTGTGCAGCTGAATGAAGAATCTGTCGACAATAACTAATTTTTTGTACCTGCCCAACTCTCTAAAATAAAGCGTGGAGTTACCTTATTGTAAAAAATGTAGGGAGGCAACAGTCTGAACCCCTAAAAAGATTGAACACGCCATCGACCTTATGGCGTTATATGGCATAAGACAAAAACTCATTAAACGTCGTCGAAGTAATCAGTAGCGCATTCCGTTTTATTTTTTATCACAAGCAAAAGAAAATGCCTGAAACACCACCACCGTCGTACTTAAATGTCAGATGTGGTGGCAACCTGATCTGATCACTTTCATTTCTTACAAGGAGGGTAGTTCCATAAGTAAGCTATATCAACCGGGACGGGAGCATGAACCAATGCTTTAAAATGATTTTCCTTATGCCAGTTTGGTTTTCCAAAGGGTCGAATGCTATTCTTTGTGAGACGCGCACATGTTAAAAAGACAGGTGGTCAATGCAGGATGTGGTTACTGATAATTTTCTGAATGAGGAGGTATGAATAATCAGTATAGTAAATACCTTGATGGCAATATTTCTCTCCCTGCCTGCCTGCCCTTCTCTTCATCCCTGTGTTGAGTTGCTGAGGGCTGTCAAATTCTCAATTCCTACAGCAAGGGCCAATTTTACCCTGATGCTACTGTGCGAGCAAGGATGCTCTTTCTTGTTTGATTACCTGCTCTTCGGGTGACCTTATGGCAGATCACTAGAGTCCATTAAGTGTGGAGACGAGAGGGTCGAAAAGTGTGCACGACGATGTACATATCTCCAAAAGCGTCCATTGTGCTCGCAATGCAGCTTCTTTCTTTTCAATTTTGTGATGTAAAGGCGTCCATCTTGGTGACCATTACGGGCGACCAATTTCATAAAAATAATTCTGAATCATTTTGACGCAAACGAAGGAGCACGCTTTCGTGTTACTCCTCCAAAAGACTGTTCAAATCATTGATCTGTCCCTGTCATTTCTTTAAGCGACTAATTTTTGTTACCGCTTACACGTCCTCTGTCCTACTACTGCTTTGTAAGGTTAGAGCATTTCTTTGAATGCCTTCAAGGAGATTAATTGTTACAGTGCTTTGGTATTCTGACAAAGTATTATCTGATAGGAATTTACAAGAGAAGGCTATCCTTACTCTTGTAATCAAAAACAAGAGCTAAATCTGAATTGCAATTTGTGTGCGTAACAACATGTAACATGCTTTGGTGACTACAAGTACAAAGCAAAGAATGGCCATATATTCTGAGATTTTTCAATCTATTCGGGAAAAATATGAGTGAATTACTGCAGTTACAGTATAAATTTGCAACGATCAATGGAAACTCAACGTGGCTTCTGTAGTTTAGTAAACTCCAAAATCGCTGGTTTTTTTGTAAACTCGAATTACATTAGGGTTACCTGTCCATTCAAGTAAAGAGTAGAGGATGTGGTTAAAACTTTGTTAATTCAAATAATGATGGCCTACCTTGGCTTGATTGGCGCTACAATGCTACTTACAACTCCCTTGCTGTCATAAGTTACAAGCAAAACTCGAGTTTGTACTTGAGTCAGTTGGCTTGGTACAACTTTAAACGGGCTTAGATACTGCTGATACTCAGATTATTATTGCTCTATACTACGTAATAATAATCATGGTTGCCATAAGAGGCAAAAAGCAAAAGGAGCACGCGTTTATTCATATCAGAGGTAAACACTTATTACAACTTACAACGTTGTATGCGCATTTATTATGACTGCGAAGAAAAAAAAAGATAAAGAGCGTGTGCGTTGAAGAGTGGAGTAGCAAAGGAAATGGGAACACCTGTCCCTGGGCACTGAGGCAAAAAGCCTGCTCTTCGTGTTTTCATGGTAAACTACATACACCACAGCAAGCAAACTCATTGCTATTTACTTGCATCGAACTATCATCATCGCCGAGATCATCACCGACAGCCCTATCACTCCACTATCAGTCAATTCGATGAGTGTTCTACGTAAAACTTATTAAACTACTACTTTTAAATGAAACTTTTTTTCTCCACTGTTTAAAGTGCAACACGATGATTTAGAAATCGAAACAGTTTCAGCTCTTCAATGTATAAAACTGTGTCCAAAAATTGAAACAGATGAATTGTTGGGAGGCAATTGAGTGGTATTATTTCAACTAATTTTTTATTCAATATTCGATCAATTGAGTTGAACTGAGCAGCATGTGTTTGATGTATGACATGGCGCTAGTATGCAGTAGATGGAAAACCAAACCTGACCAGTTTTCTCGGTTTTCGATTAAAGGACAGATGTTGACCGCCGTTGAAAATCGAAGCATTTTGTCAGTTGTTTGTTTTCAACTTAGAGTGAGAAAGGAAGGAAGAGTCAGAGTTAGATTATGTTTGGCAAAAGACAAACAGTACAAAATTGAAAGGGGAGAATAGTTATTATTTTATTATCCTACATCACCCCAAGAGCAAATAATGTCACGCTATTTATCTTCTGGTTGACAGATGATGCTATTTAACATACCATCCCGTTTACCTAATCGTAGCATTTAAAAGAAGGAATGCACAGGGCTGATGATAATAGCGAATTGAGTTCACCCACCTTGTCAACAAAGGCGTCATTTTCGCTTCCTATAAGTCGTATGTCACAATCTACTGTATAATTAACTGCTTACGAAAGGAAGTAAGCAGGATTAAGCCTCCTCCTGTGTCAATTCCAGTCAAATGGACCGCTCTCCAATTTTTAAGTACAAAGTTTTCCATCACAACTGCAACAAACACTTTGCCATTCCCAATGATTTCAGACTTAACACTCATCCTAACCACTATCAGAGTCACTCACCTGAATATAGTCGAACTCCGAGCCGTCTATGTACTTGATAATATACATTTGTCAACGCTCAATTATATTTTATTCAATTCTGTAATGAAAGATAATTGTAATATTGATGTCAGCATTTGTTCGGAAGCCATGAAACACTGCTTCATCGTCTCCGTCATCACGGCAAATTACCAATGGAATAAAACATTCCCCTCATGTGACTGAAACCATTGGTCTGTTATAAAGAATGATGAGTGGGGGGAGAACGAGGACGACAGAGTCTTTCATTCCACTCTCGAAATTGATCCACACGTGAGTTGTCAAACTGAGTTGAGAGACTGACTGAACTGGGATAACTTGTTTGCTTATTTCATGCCTTCATTAAACGCGACATCTTTGTGTGCTTAACATACATCCCAATATACCTAAGTTTATCAACGTTCCAACATCCACGTTCCATTCCTGTAGTAGAGGATGTGCATGGAAATCCGTAGGTCTCCAACAGAATTGATAGAGAGATTCCGTTGGTAACCTAAACATGGCTGTGTAGCTAGGTTAAACTGGATAACCTGGGAAGGCGTAGTTTGTTCTAAAAACCAAACAAAGAACTCCCGTTTGAATTCATCTGTCAGAGAAAACCTCCTTTCTAACGTTCCAGAGTTGATATCCGCCGACAACCAAAAAACTGTCAAAGGTTCATTTCCGTAACTCTTCCTCTAAATAGGAAACTACCTGTCCAACTTACATGTATCGCCCGTAATCGGACACGACGAGGTGGCGTAACATGCATATGTATATACACATTGTTTCACAAGAATAATAAAATGGCATTGGTATGTGGGTGCTCTTTCATTTTCAGAATCTAGGGCTGGCCAACTGGGTAATGTACAAGTAATAAATGTACAACAGAGGTAAAGAAAGTCTGTATGCATTGGGCATCAATGAGAAAATTAGACTCCCGAGCTACCCCCACCATAACTGTTGTTGACGTACCTAAATAGTTATATTCGTGTTACTTGCATAAGTACATGAGCTGTTGGAAAGGAAGTGAATCTCCGCCAGCAGCTCTGGATGGAGTGCAAGTGTGCATTACGATACGACTACTAGCTCGGATACGAAGTCACCACTCTCTCTATTAAGTACTTTTTTTGGATCGATGTAGCAGCCGACGACGTGTTCCACTGAGAGGGGAACATCCTCCTATGGAACTAAACATATAAACGTTCCCAAGAAGTAAGCGTACATTTTCCATTTTACTTCTAGGAAGTCCAATATATGGAGTACGACTAGATATGTGCAAGGTCGCTGCTCCTTTCTGGATTTCCTTCACAACGCTATCGTGGTGCCAAGTGCCAAGCTTCTTGCAACTTCATGCATTATTATTTTTGTACTCCCTCTTCAGGCCCTGCTTCAGAATTAACAAAACCTTTTCTACCGAGTAAAATGGAAAAGACGAAAGTCTCTTTATTTCACATTTTACACCAACACGATTCGCCTACAAATATGAAAACAATATCTTAAAAGGTTTCCATGAAACTTTTAACAGAAGATAATACCTAGAGAAAAATCCTGAGGTTGTTTTCGTCAGACCACCATCTCTGGTTTGCGTCATACGATTGCTCTTGATGTAAGAAAAATTGTAAATAATGTTATGAAATGTCAAAGGGAATATTCAAAAGTCAATTAGTTTGACTAAGTGGCAGTTGGCTGGATTGCCGTCGTACTACTAGAAAATAGAAATACAATTTTTCTACCGCTACCATTTTCATATCAGCTCAAAATTACCGAACCAAAGCGTAGCCAAAGTCGTTAAGTAATTTTTAAAAGTGTGTTTTTGTTATTTAGTAACTTCGGTAGTACTGTCGGTATTGCCAATTATTGTCATTGCTACCTACCAAAGTGCTTTTGACTGTGACCGATTTTTAGTTTTAGAATGGAAAGCGGAAGCAAACAAAAATGATTCATTAGTTATTCCAATTGATTTTACCTGTCTAATTTCATTTCAAAACTTACCTTAATGGCGTACGTGTAGTTTCCAGCTGGAAACTAACTGGTAATTTAGCAAATCCTGGTCAGGTTCTCTGGAAAGTCGTGCTCAGCAAACTTTCCAATTCATTTATATCGCAGCAGGAGCCCTTATTCGTCACTGTCAGTTCCTATAATGTTCTGCGATACGTCAAGTCATCCCACGCAACATTTGTTAAACTTAAAAGTCACTTACTTTTTTAAAACGCACTGCTTCATATGAAAATAATGCCGAGTTTACAATGAAATAATTGGTAGCGTTGCTAACCAACTCAGGCAGCAATCAAATGAACTGAATATATTATAACTGTAGCGAGTTTGCTGAAAAGAGTAGCGTGGTTGCCTTGTGGCTGCTTGGCATACTTTTGATTATCCTTATTATTACAGAAACGACTTGATTGCAATTGTTGAGTGTCTTACATTCTTGTTACCATAAAAGTCAGGCTGGGAATCTTGGGCGAATAATAGTATCAAAACGAAATACTCTGGCACTGATGACTAGATTCTGATTCTGATTGACTGCATCGCGTTTTTGCTTTCAGCTGAAAAACGTCACAAGTTTTGGGTATATTTAGCGCGATAACTGTCACCAATTTTGTAAATTCGTGATTAGTTAGCGCATGGGGCATGTTCTTGGGATACCTCTAATGTTCGATCAAACAGGTTTTTGTTTCATCATCTTGGACATCACCAGGACGAGGGGCGAGTTACACAAGGTAGAAAAACGAGCATTTTGTAGCTACTGCTCTGCTGCCGTTCGCAATGATGACAAGGCTGTTCTTTACTTTTGTAATTTAATTGAAGTTTTTGCACATGAAAAAATGTAGTATGGTTGCCTGAGTAAGACATGTAGGGTGATGATGATGACATATCTCACAGAATTGGAGGCTGTCGTCTACACTCTTTTTGTGTACAGTGAATATGAAAGTTGGCATTTTTGGTTTGAAATTTGAAACATTGTGTCGTGTTGTAACTTTGTGGCCAGTTTTCGACACGAAAGAGTGCAACGCCAAGCAAGGCAGAAGCCAAATTTAATTCTAATCAGGGTACTACCAAGAACCAAATATTGTACACAAATGATTGTCATGATGTGTATTTTTAAAAGTATTTCATTGCTTCAGCATACTAAGGATCAATTAAACTCGCACCGAGAAGATACTGAAAGGTGAATTATGAATGGAAATGAAATCAGAATGTATGAGATGCATTGAAACAGACTCACAGCCTTGTTTCTATGTCGTGTTCTACAGATAGGATTTTGTATTTTTATCGTGCTGCATAACTGTCAAGAAGAAACAAGAAAATTTTTCTGTTTTGACAAAGACACTGATGTTGTCACCGTACGAAGCTAACTCATCAGAACAGACACAAAGATAAGCTAATGTAGCCGTATGGAATAAAGACATGAAATACGAACTAGTGAAATTACACAAGAACGGCATTAGCTTAAAAAGAAACTAGCACAATGCTAAACATAGGTCAAGGTTAAAACGTTGGTTTTGGTGCTTCTCACTAACTGCACAAATGATCATTCATCCCTCAATCAACCAACAAATATAGCAGCACCGGTACCAAATCTCCTTTTAGAGTCATGCTTTTTTGCTTACAAAGTCACGAAAGTGTCTATAAATGAAAAGTACAAATTTGTTGATGTGGAATGAATGCAACAATGTTGGTAGCAAGACATAGAAGTTGATGTTGACATACATGGTTGCTGACTAATTCAGTTTTGTTTCACCCATCCGACCTACACAAAACATCATTACATTACATTCACTGTTTGATGAGAAAAGCTGAAACGAAAGCAAAAGAAGTGTCCCGCAAAAATATACTCTAACCGTTTATGGCGAAAACAGCTCTTGCTAACGGAGTGATTGTTGACTATAACGTTTCGATAATAACTTTGCTTGTCTTTGCTGCATGAATTCCCTCTCTATGGATTCACTGCGGAGCCATTTCGAGCCAGCAAGTTTAGCGCAGCAGAAATTGTTTGTAACATATTGCTTATTGATTTGTATTCTACTGTTAATACCTACGACTAACAATTGATGGATGATGTTGTGAACAATTTATCTCTTGCACACATACACAAGACAAAAGCAGAACGGTTTGTGCAACACGAAAGTGCAATCTCTCATTCTATTTTTATGCGCAACAACATTGAAGTCGCCAAGTCGCGTTTACTTTATGGCATGGAAAAGAATGCGGCTCTTGAAGGTTTCTCGAACGTTACATGCACGCATGACAAAACTATTTTCAGCTAATTAAACGTTAATAGTGTCATATGACTGGCATTTCCTAAAGACTATTATTAGCTCAGGAAGAGCGGAGTGTGTGCCTTCTTTTCTTTACATTTAGGAACTTTGGTAAGTATAAATGAACAAAGGAGTAGAAATCTTACCGGGTAAATTATGACAATCGATATTGGTTTGATTTCATGTAATCTTATTTAATCGTCTTTTTAGCATTACTAATGATGGTTCATATTCTTTCGCAACGAAGGCAAAAATGAGACACTACGGAAAATACAAGACTTTATAATTTAGTCATTACCGTTCTTCGCTATCCTGATAAAGCCTGGTGTCATTTGAGATATTTAATGAATTGCTCCCGTGTGAAGCGGAGAGCTTTCAAATCACCCTTTTGATGCATTATTATTGTAGAACTTCATAAAAAGTTTGGTAATATAATTCCAGTTCTCGTTTAAGCCTACCTACTTTCAATGATGCTCACGTCTCAGATTTTAAGGAGTCTCTAGAGAAGAATTGTAAAAAACGTCAAATTTGGAGCAGCAGGCTCTTGCATTGTATTATTTCTCAGGATACGGTCTCATTTTCCAAACTAACTTAGAATATTGTTTGAATTTGTGCGAATTTATGCAAAGAGTTTGCAAATTTGCTTAGGTTCTACAGCTTCGCAAGATGCAAGTAATCATGAAGAAATAATTTATTTAATTAAAGATTCGTTCATAGTATATATTTGTCCCGGTCTTTGGAAAGACTTTCTAGTAATACTCGAGGGTAGTTCATTGTAGCGTTATATCAAAATTCTTGCCATCTGTAAGTAACGTATTTTTTAAAGGAAAATGCAATCATCAACTTTTATGATTACTTTTTTACGTTCGTGGTATGCAAAGTATTGTCGTCAAAGCTGCCTTTAACCTGCTTTACTTTGATAACTTTCATTTTCAAAAAAGTACTTTGGGTTGAAAATTGCAGTATGGATTGCAGCATAAGTAATTTTGCCACAGAAGTTGCGCAATCAACGCCCAACGTTTGCAATTACAGGAGCGTCGCGTTTGATTATCAACCAGCGAGCTGAACAGTTTACAGTTGAAGGCAGTGCTTGGTGCTTATACTTTTCCAATGCCTGCAGGAATAAAATTTAGATAAAATTTATTTATAGCACGTACATATAAAAGTTGTGCATTTCGTCATGCAATTGTCTAAAATTGTGGGTTTTAATGAAGGGTAGATCGACGTCATGATCACTTTTTACAAGGCAAGGAGCTAGAGAGTGGCACATGTAATTCAATTCGCACGACTCCTTGCATATCAATTGGCATGCTGAACATGCAGTGGATTCACTCCACAATAGCAATAAAATACGCAGCCAAGGCAAGAGCTGGGAGAGGTTGTCACAAAGACAAGGAAGCCAGAATTAGCAAAAAATATGTGCATTTTTGATCAAGTCATAAATAGTTTTTGTTCTTTTACCTTCTATAATAAGCACATCACTGCAAGCAACCTTTTACATATACCAATCTACAGAACGAGCAATATTATATTTTCAGCACACAATGTCAAGCTCTTACGAAAATTAACTAATGAAATTAAACACCGATTCCCAAGGCATCAATAATCTTCTTAGACCTTTTGTATTCTTCAACCCCTTGATCCATGTCCGTTACACATTTCTTTTAGAATCAGAACATTGTTCAAAGATCCACAGTGACAGATAACAGAACCATCCAGAAAAAATGTGTTTGATTAAGTTTCTTTTGTCTATAAAAAGTGAGCTGATGATCTTCGTGCTATTCATAACTCCTCTAATCTCAAGAAGCCAGAATCAGCCCATTACTCGTCTGCTACCTTTAGTTATCATGATCAGTGATCAAGCATCAGCCCTATTGTCATGATTCACTCTGAGGCATGAAAAGGGAAAAAATTAACAATTTCGTCGTTTTCGTGCCTGTTGTCGTTTCCACTTTTCAATTAGATTCTAGGACAGAAACGTAAGGAGGACGAGCAGGAAGTTGCATTTCCTTTCTTGCCTTGTTTGCGTAGGTATACAAATTCCGTTGACCTGTTTTACTCATCGTGTTCCCATTCATTGATGCTTTGCTGGGCTCTTAAATAGAAGCTCGCGGTTGGTGGCAATTTGAAATACGTTTCTCCCATTATTTTGTTCTAAACAAACAGAATATGATGGTTGCTAATTGCATTCTTTTTTATTGTTACTCGTCATCAGAGTATCATTGTTGCTAATGCCGTTGTCACCATGTACCGGTTAGACAAAAAGCTCACACCACACCACCATCATCATACGATAGTCTCGACAAAGTGTTGCAAGGATGATAGAGATACCTGCAGATATTTGTAGGTTCTGCTTGGTCGACCTGATCTCGTAATTTATGGTGTCAATTTTTGTGAAGTGACACGAAGCTAACATTAAACCATCAAACGTGCATGTGCTTTACTTTTGACTTTTATGAGCTGCATTATGAAGAAACCGGAAAACTCTCTGAAATAAGTTAACATCCGGGCTGTTGTGCGACTTCACATAAATGCAAAATTACTTTCACATATAATGTTTAAGTTCGTCTGCACAGCAAGAAAATTTAGTACTGTCATACTTTTATGCGTCAACTCTACTAGCAGATGCGTTTTTGAATATGTACTATTCTTATAGTACGTATACATAATATTATACAATTTGGTCCTTTTTTGTATTTCGAAATTTAAATTTTTATTTTGGCGATATGAAATTGGCATAAATTTCTAGTATGACTGAAGAAAGCATAGGATTTTCTTCATTTCTTGAAACACACGGCCAATTTACTCGCGGTACGCATAGTACGTGATAAGATGTTTGAAAAGTTAAATTGAGAAGTCGAGGACCTCGAGGAAAGCATTAAACTCGCCATCAGCTAAACATTTGAATTGAAAGTGGATATCACACCAATCATCACACACAAAACACGCGAAAAGTGAGCCCAAAAGCGTTTCTTCACACCACATCTGATATTTATATGTTGTGTACAGAAGCATGACTAACTTGATTGAAGTCAACCAACAAAATAGCTTCATGTTCTGCTACCGATCGTAAAGCAAATTCTAATATAATAAAAATAAGAAACAAGAAACACAGAATTCAAGTAAATTTTGTTGTACCTGCTCAAAAAAAAGTCTTTACTTTTTCTTTGATTTTCTATTAAAAAATAATAATATATTTCAATATTGAAAACTTTCAACGCATTTTTTCGTCCTGTTGTGTTTGCTTCTGTGCAATTTGCATTTGATAGATGTGTATACGTGTGTATTATTCAAGCAGGATTGTTAATGCCTCAAGAAAGCGTAGAGGGATTTTTTCTTGGTTATTTAAGTCGTAGTTTTTGCATACGTTATTCGACACCAAAATGATGAAAAGAAAAATACCTATGTAACAGATTGAAATAAAAATCATATTTATAGGTAAACTTCGTGCAGCAACAATTCTCTTTGTATATGAAGTCATCAGTTCTTTGCATTGCATTTGTAGCATGTCACTCACGAAAAAACATTGTTCCTTATGCTGGCATTTTCATCAAGCTTTAGAAGTTCTTTTGCAAAAATTGTTATTGTGAATTTCAAACGTATGTGCTTGTACGACTGTACTGTGTGAATACTGAGCACATAGCGTATTGTCCGCGTACAACATGCAAATCACGTTATGAAATTGATATCAAGACGAGTGTGAGAGCGACACATTGTTGAACGTATAACTACGCTTTTGCGACTGGTGGCTGTTTCAATAAAGAAAAACCGTTGCTAGCGCCGCAGCGCCGTACTCAGTGAAAAGCCCAGCTTGCTTCATTAGATACACCGTTGTCACAATCTGTCTACATTAGGAGGACTTTCAAACATGAAAATTCATGCAATATCCTTTATCAACCATCATTTCACTTTCTATGCTAGATTTATATATTTAAAACAAGTTGACGAAACGAAAGCTGCGAACCTGACAAAGTGAATTGCAGTTTTACTCTTATAGCGACTATTTCGTCTCTGCGAATATCGATATTTTTGAAATTTCAGAGTCGGAGTTTTATAATATTATGATAGGTGTTTAGCAGCAGAAAGATGAGTATGTTGATTGAAAATTGAAAGTACAGCAAATCTTTTAGTTATATAACTTATGCATATTTGGTGCAATATAAGTAAAAGGAAAGGAGTCAATAATTTGATAGTTTTGCAATGCAAACTGTAATTTCGAAATTGTTTACATCATCATTTCAAAATTTACTTTTTACGCTCCTGCGAAGCCGTTATTTCATGAAGATTCTTAATGATGAGCCTTAATGGCAATGTCAGCAAATATGGTATTCCTGGAAACATCCACATTTTTCTACAATATTAGTTCTAATATTTCAAATATTTATGAATTTCACATTTATGTGGCCTTAGAGATAATCTTTCTGCTTATGCAAAATTTAAACTTGCAGTCTGTACCAGGAACTTGGGTGCATCATTAAGGAGGCAGACAGTTTGTACTTTATTATATTCTCTGCGATTAACCCACCATAGTATCCGAGTGCTCGTCTATTCCGTCTGTTCCCATCCAGCTATTTTTTCTCAGAAATATATCGGCGCCCGGTGGAGGAATTCAATAATTTGCAGAATTTATGATACGTGGTCAGGTTTGAAACGTCGTGGAAATCACGAAAAAATCAAAATCTTCCCCTGTTTCTTTGCTATTTTACCAAATTTGGCTAATTGTCTTGCGAGGCTTCACAGCATTTTATGAACCTTTACAAGGGCTAACTCTTTCTCATCACAAGCCGAGTTATCTACCGTATATTTATTTTGATTTACTTGTAGACATTCCCCTCGATATTTCGCAATGCAACCCTCTAAACAGACTCCATTGTGAGAAGAAAAAATCTTGTTTCAGTGGCTCAATCAACCACCATAATTATTATTGATTTTACTGCACGCATGTTGAGGGGCAGTATGCCTGCGCATTTTTTATACTTTTCCAACTATTAAAAATGTAAGAGTAAAACCAAAAGTAAGCAAAAGATTTCGATTTCACATACTCAAAAATGACAAAAATGTGTGGTGGATTGAGGCATGAATGAAAAGAAAATTACAAAACCGTCATCATAAAGAATAAAAATTCGCATCGCTTTATGGACGAGATATGAACATTGTGAAATCGAGGGTTGTTGGTAATATGCAGTGCAACCCTTTTACTTGCTGTGTGAATTTCATTCTAGAAAAATGTCTGTTTCGAACAGAATGCTACCATCATCAAGACGATGTTGATGATGAAGATGATGACGATGAACCGCGTAGTCTTATTAATCCCAGCTATATCAAAAGCAGCCACTAGGACTCTGATTCTGGCAACTCTGAGATACCTATACACACAAATGTTATTGTTGCCGTTTGGCTGCCTTTGTATATTTGTTGTTGAAAAGAGTGCAACGACTTTGGGTGCACATTTCTCTGTAACGCAACGTTCTGAAACAGCCGCATCAACATATATGGTATTTTATTCACTCTCCTCACTCCTATCTTCATTATCATCGTTCACAACAAGAACAGAACAAGAAAGACAGCAGTTGAGCTTAAAGACTTTGGCGTTTGCTGTACTCACGTCGCACCAGAACATCTTCTCATCATTGCATCGCCACACTATGATTACAGTCGTTTTTACTATAAAATAGTTTTGCAAGTTGCTAGTTTTTACTTGCATTTCTGACTTAAAAGAGGAGTAGAGTGAAGAGATGAGATTAGTGTGGGAAGCTTTTCTGACTATGAACTGATCATTCACACTGAAAGAGAAAGCAGTTTTTTGACGTCGACAAATTTAGATGAACGATAATAATAATGCACAATACAATTTTGCTACTAAAAGATAGACGAATGAACTATCAGCTCCGTAGCAATTTTTCTCTATTTATAAATAAGCAACAAAGTCGCTGTTTAATATCTGGTTTTAGCTGCTATGCTCGGCGATAACGGTGTAAAGGAAACAATTTTCGCTAAAAGTACATTGTTCTTGGGCGGAGGCGAAAAATTGAAGAAGAAAAGACGCCATGGAAGGGAAAAACAGAAACACAAATGACGACCCAGTCCTCAACATTTATGGTTTATATTAAAACGATTATTTGACAACCTCAAAAAGTTTTGCACTTCGATCAGAGTTTATCAATCGATGTAAATCATCTTTTTCTCTAAAGGTGCAACATAATTATGTACATAAAATTTCAGAGCGACAATAAAAAAATATATATCCATTATTCGTATTTTAATCAAGCAAAGCTTTAATATGGTGTGTATTCACACCTGGCTGTATTGGTATCGCTGCACTTGTTCCCATGTAAATTGAGAAAAATAATGTAGCATACCTAATTTAAAGAAATAAAAGGTAATATCTATGTCGATACACCACACACTCTGTAGCACATGCAAATATGTTGTCACTCATAATAATATTTTTACCAATGGCAAATGCAAGAGAACGGCAAATCAGGAAGCAGAGCGAGCAAGTAGGAAATGGAAAGGAAGGAAAAGGAGGAAGGACGTTGAGGACGGAAAATCGACAATTTATTGTCTACACAATGCCCAACCATTTACCTATACACTTTACATTCTATTAATTATATAGTAATGATGAAGATAAATGATATAGTTCTGCCAAGCATTTTTCTAGTTTCACGCGACACTTTGTCTCGATAACGATTCCTGTGTGCTCTTTCTACCATATTCAAATGTAAAAATCCTGGTCAACAATGTTCGATGTCGTGTAGTAAAGTAGTGCCTATGTATTACGTATTTATTGACGTTCTCCTGCCAAAACTACATTGAATTGTAAAAGAAAATTAAAATGCAATGTGAATCACCTATGTATTTACAATTTGTAGCTGACAGTAATATTTCACGCGAAAGTTAATGCCATCATTTACTTCAATTTTACCGAAAGTAAGATGATCTTTTTCTACAAAAGTCAGAATAGTGCGCTTCTTCAACCTGAGATGCGATTCAAACGTGAGTGCAGAAAATAATGTGTAAAACGCACATAATGGGTTCTGGTACACAGCGCTACTCTAGCGTTTTGTCCAATACTACATTCAAGTAGGCAATATGATGGTAGAGACACCGAAAGCAAGAGTGTTGACCTCGCAAGATCAGGAACAGTGTGTACATTTTTTTGTCTATTTACTACTTGCGTGCTACCACGATACTCTGCAATTTCAGCCCGAACTGCAGAACACTTCCTTTCTCTGCTAGTACTTGTTGACGCAACATCTTTCCTGTACTGACTGACTGGCAGGCGCTTTTCCCACCCTTCTAGCTCAGCGTACATACTTATTTGGATGATTTTAAACGCGTTTATTTTTGGACTGGGAGCGAGCCGACTTTTAAAAGCAATTGCCAATTATAACCATATCAATATGTACAAAGAGAAGTTAACGAAGAAGGGAGATGAGGAAAAAAGATTTGGAATGTCACAGAATGGAAACAAATGAGTTGTCGGTGCACTTGGTCTGTAGAGACTTCTGTGAGTGCCAGTGCCAACACCCTCGTTTTGAAGTAAAAATGAATACAAACCTTGATAACGTTTTTTGACCGTGTTGTTCATTGAAAAGAAGTGTTTAACTCCAAACAAAGGGACAATTAGTTCAAGCGGATGGAAGAATGATGCTAACGAATAATTACTTCAAAATTCGTTTCCAATTGAAAACTTGTCGCTTTTACCTAATGCGTTGTCTCATGTCATTTGTCACTATCAATGGGTGTCTAATCTTGTTAAGCCTTTTAAGAGCTTTCGTTTTTTACTTTTGAATCACAAACGCAGATGTCTGTACCGATTCGGGATTTTTTTAGAGTCACAGGCAAAGATTCAAAATGAATATCTTTTGCGTTAGTTTTGCCATTTTGTCGTATTTTTGAATGTTAGTGAGAAACATTCAATATTAATTAATGGTACTTCTATGGAAATGTCTAACCCGTTGCTAAATTAGAATGGAATCTAATCCAAATAAATACAGCTGCTCAAATGGAACGCTACGAACTAGATCAATGTGGAAAAGTTGAAAGAGTATTAATGATGACATGTTTTCCATGAGATCATTTATAGATACTCAATTTGCTGTTGGAATGTGTCTTGTTGCATAATTTTTTGTAATTCATGACTTTCCCATGCTGAATTAGGTCTATCATATACCAAGTTCTTTTGGAAATACCAAAATTAAACCACGTTCAGTTTTCTACAAGAAATACGGAGTTCAAACATAATATCTACTTGTAAATTTTCAAGAATAAGTTGAATTGACAATTTTCAGTTCGGAAAGGCTTGATAGTTTTTGATGTTTACAGTTATCTTATATTTCATTGTAACAAAACAAATTATTATGTACATAGAATAAACAATTAACAGCAATACTATTTTACATTTGCTGATTTTACAGGCTAGGCTATCTCTGTTAATCCACATCGCGCAACTTTTATTCATCACACCCTTTGATTTATTTTGCATGTCCCTAATCGTTGATGAAGATTTAATTTCGGTTTCATGGGAATTTGTTCTGAACGATTTACACCTGGCTCTCTCTCAAAATAATGTACGCAAAATTATTAATCGACACTGTGTTTAAAGTATTTTGATAAATAAGGCCATGTTGATAAATGTTCACACAAGTCTCAAACATGCAGTCTCGCTTGCTTTTGCTTTGAAGTGGAGACGAATGAGTTTGGTGGGTGCGTAATTTACTCGTATCAGGTAAAGCACTCTTTTGAATGAAGAGAATGATGTAAGAAGATTTCATAGAGCTTCATGCAATTTTTTCTAGTACTATTTTGTAGTCAAGCAAGCTGTAATAACGAATTAAATGAAAATGATACGATCAAATGAAACTTAAAGCACTGAACAAAGACGGACATGTTCACAAAATGCAGTTGAAAAGTATTAAAAGAAGAGACAGCCACCGCCGCGGCATGTGTACATTCACTCGATTAACTCTGTCTGTAAATATGATGAAGTAACTTTTATTTCTTGTGAAGTTGTAAGATCATGTAGAGCAGAGCACCATCCTTAATCATCAGCATAACTTGATTTGACTGGTGATTTCGTCTTGACCTGAAAATAGTAAAAGAAATACATAATCATTGCAATTGTAATAGTAACCAGTCTCATCATCAAAATGAAATGAGCACCAATGCAAATCATTTACTTGATGCTAACTGAAAGGTAATAAGGCTTTTATATTTTGCAAGCTCTACTTGCACCGAGACTTGTCTATATTTATTTGTGCACAATTGCGCACGAATTTATTAATTGTGAAAAGGTAAATGATGGATATCGTGTGCTTGATGCAATCTGCAAAGCTGCAATAATTTCCCTAAAACAATTTTGTCAGATGCTCTTCTCTACTTTGCAAACTCGGCTCTCTTTTGATGATCGTCAAAAAATAGATGAATGTGACGATGATCGTTGTTGTGATGTGAAGATGATTCAAGTGAGAAAAGAAAAAGAGTAAAAATTATGATAATTGTGCTGGCCGTTGTTGTTGATAGTGGAAAGCCAGAAGCGTGTGCCATAATTTGTAATGTAACTATCCTTACTGAATAGTATTATTCAGTAATGATTATTTTTCGTCATCCTTGTGATTATTTTAAATGGCCATTTTTTTTGAAGTAGTAAGGGTTATAGCCGGTTTACTCATATGACCCTCTTTGCTTTACTATACCTTTCAAATAGTATCTTTGACAGCCCTGTATGAAGAATTGCTTACTGCAGACATTTCAAATATCCGAATATGTTTATTAAACTAGGCGTTTGTTTAATAATAAGTACCTATACCTTCGAAATATTTATTTATTATTATGATGCGATGCGTACATCAATCTCTCTTGAATTTCTTGAAAATTGGAAATTTTTGTATAACGATTATTTAAAAAGCAATATACTCATTTGTTCTTTTAAAATAAAGTAACGTAATGGTAGTAGATTATTTTAAAACGTGGATGCACTTTATCAGCCAAGAGTTCAGCCACCTGCAAAAATGTTCACATGCTAATTTCACCGAAGCAGCAGTACGTATCACGACTATCACGACATAAACATTTTGCTCAAGCACTTGTGTACATAAATCTAGGTAGTCTCGATTTCGATTTCGGATAATATTCAAGAAAGCCAAAGCAATTCTGTTGTATCCGCTTCTCTACCAAAGTGTAACACTTGTAAAAATCTAATTTAAATCTTAGGTATTTGGGGACTTGATAGAAAGTGGAGACAGGAATGGATTGCCTTATGGCATTTCACTTAAATACTTTAAATTACTTCTTTCGGTTTCAATCTGATCAGATCAAAGTCTAGGAGCAGCATGAGAGCATCGCCATACACTTTTCGTACTCAATGTTCATCACCTTTTAACTATGCCTGGTCCAACTGTCGTGTGAAAATGGCAGTCTGCTAAAGGAGGCAGTTGCTGCCAACTTGCGTTTCTAATTGCCATTAACCAAATATCACTGGGAACCACCCGACCGACCCAAATAATGTACTAGTATCAAAACATACAAAAAATGTAATACCACCTCTTCAGAGAAATATGCCAAAATTTCACATGTGTGCATGTAGGGTAAAGCGATTTTTCCGTATGTAAACAGAAGTACTATGCCTTATCTGCCTAACCCAAACTGAACATTCTTTAATGTAGAGGGTGTAATGTCCTGCTTAATGTAAAGTTTTGTAGTAGACAAAGAGACTTTGTTCTGCGGAGGATATCGCCAGCGACAATAATAGTGTTTGTCTGCGGAAGACATCGAAAAGAATTACGATGAGCAAATATTCGCGTTTCCTCTTCTTCATTACACCGAGTGTCCAATAATATGCGAAGGCAATGGAATCTGAGGAAAGTATGCAATCACAAATGGGAAAGAAATTGTTGGCTGGGACAATCCTGCCGCACTGTGTAGCACTTCATTATTTTAATCCGCAATGATTTTGTTTGGGTTCCTGCCCTATTCCAACAAAACAAAAAGTGCAAGACGAAAAAATTACTTGTGTACTATTAAAAATTTCTTGCAACAGACACAACCTCATATTTTTTAACCTCGCACCTATCTTTTCAAAATAAAAATACTGATTAAACAAGTCTGAAATACTTAGTGAATCATTGCACTTGCCTTGACGGTTGGCTGCTCTACGATCAGAGTACGCAAACTCAATGGCCTTTTTCAATTTTTAGCATGCAATTCTTACTGAGGTTAATATTTGCCGGAACTACTTGTTAGCACTAATGGTTAGGCATCTGCTTTCAGAGTGATTTGCTGTTAATTGGATATGTAGAAAACGGAAGAGGCTTATCTTGCTGAGAACTCAGGTTTCTGTTAAAGTAAAGAAATATCCCGTAGAGTCTTCAATAAAGTAGAATTGCATAGTTTGAAGCTTTATCATCCTGAAATTAAAATCAGGGAAATTGGATAATGGAGAGGTGGTAGGTGTGCATCGTTTGTTGGTGTAGCACAACATTTCCCTTCTCTTTGTACACAATTCGTCTTCTTCTGCAATGTGGGCGTTAGTTTACCAATCACAGGGGATATTTGAAATTTGGGTGATAGTTTATATTCTCTTTAGCGATTAAATACCCATTCGTGGTATGCATGCAACATGCATCTCATAAATAAAAATGATTTAAATATTTTAACACAAAATAAATGAACTCTTGTTTGCTTTACTCGTCCTTAGTATAAAGACAAAGGAACATTTTTGTCTGTCAAATGTAAAGTTTCAAAAACCATGCCAATTTCGAATTTGTTTTTCTTGTTCAAATCCGANCAAATGTAAAGTTTCAAAAACCATGCCAATTTCGAATTTGTTTTTCTTGTTCAAATCCGACCATTCCCTTCTCCATTCTTCAATCTTCATGAAATTATATGACGATAGAAACCAATTTCCCTAGTCTGGCTCTAGCTCCCAGCTCCACTATCTTTATTGCAACTGTGTAGGTACATAGGTCTACGGCTTGGGCTTGTTCTTCTTCGTCACGACACACATGACTACACTCCTGTATTTCAAAATGTGATCTGTGCAGTGTGCAGAAACGTTATTATGGATATAGAAGTAATAAGTATGTATGCATGTGTTAGTGCAAGCAGAAGCGAGCTCGACGACGCCACGGTTCAAATGGGGTTAGTTAGTGCCAGAAGGAAGAGGAAACTGGTATAAACCATATTAGGAAAAATGATGAGAATAAGCATACTTTTTTCGACAAAAGATTTTTCATCCCTTTTCATCTCTCACACACATCTCTCACTTTTCATCTCATCTAATATGTGTTCTGCTTGGCGTTTTTGATTTCGCGTAGAGACGACGAAATATTAAAATAGAATATGGCATGCTCCACGTTCTCGTTTGCGAATAGAGTAAGCATGTAAAAGAGATTTAATTTTTATGTAGAATTTTTAAAACAACCAGGCGCAACACACACACACTTTGGCATAAACAAGGCGTACGAAATAATAAATGTCATTCATTGTTTAAAGTCTGCTTTACATTAGCAAATGAAAAGTTCAGTCAGGAATGAGAATCTATCACAGCCTGCAGCAAGCTACCCTTCGTTTGAGGAGGTAACGCAAAGCAGTATTTGAGGTGACTGGAGATAGTTTTAGCTACAACTACTTACAAGATTGGGAAAACAGTCGATTTCTTCTCGTTTCATTCACATGCCTAAGTTAAAGGAAATAAAGAAAGATGTGAAATACGTACATAGGTCAAAGCTTTCATGTAGCCTCTAGTTAAGCAAAATCGGGTTATCGATTACAGAAAATGCGTGTAGAGTTCCGAATTGGGAACGGGAGCTTCAACTTCGCCTGATATATTCTCTTAAAAGTTTTTGTCCAAATAAATCGTTTCTCTGTAAAAGCTCCAGATGTAACGTAGGATAACAGGATTTTCTGTATTGCTTATTTTATTTTATATGTGCATAACTTTGGAACATGGCAAATGCATTTTAGGGCTACTACCTGAATTAGCATCTCGATAATCTCAAAACGAAATCGTTTTTACTAAATGAATGCCTTTTACTTTTACTTGTTTGTGCAATTTATTATTATTTCGCATTTTTGCCTGAAAAGTGTATTTTGAGTGTAGTATTTAAAGAGATCAAAGGAGATTGTTGCTTCTTTCAGCTGTCACAGAATTATGATAGCGTCAACTGTTCTGATCATAATCATCCTCGGGCTTTCGAAAGTTTGTTCAGTTGAACAGGATGAGTGAGAGCTCTGCCTGCACTGCTCAAACTTTACACTATCCCTATGCAATGAATCATTCGTCTTTGCGTAATGCACACAGGCATTTTTTGTGAATAGTCATATACCATTTATTAATACAATTCTTATTATAAAGCAATTTCAAATTTTCGACTGCCACATCACCACTTTTTCTAGCATTCGTTCCCTTTCATCATAACCCATCCTACGGTCTAAATATCCGGATATCATTACTAAAATTCATTCACATACACTCACTTGATCTGACTAATTTAAATTGACAGGATATGTAAAACAAAGAAGCTGGTTCACATGCGAATATTGTGAGTATGGAAATATTATGTGTGTCAAGTTGTGGTAGGCAACGTTTTCACTTGACAATCCATTCTGTTAACCATATTGAAAAAATCCCTGGCATGTAAGCGTGTGAGATGAAATGGGCACAATTCTGGTAGCGATAAAAATATTATGAGTTTTTAAACTCCATAAAAACTGTTAGCAATTTTTCTTTTCTGTGCCTCTGCTTCTTCGAACTAGTAACTCATTAAGTTTATTTCCGTCTGCCGTTTTCCCAAAGAATTGGATTGGTCCGGAACGAGCAAAGGGAATTTGCAGGCCGAGACTTACGTTGTCGTCGTACTCTTTGGCCATAAAAGTACATATTAGGAGGGCAACACACTTTCTCATACGTAATATGGTTATTGGCGCAGTGAAAAAAAAACTATTTATTTCTCGTGGTAGATCCAATTTTATTCGCGTTACGCCATGGTTATTTTTATGAAATGCATAGTCGTGCAGAAAGTACCTTGAAGGCTACGCCAACAAATATCTTTATTTTGTATATTTGCGAAGAAAAAACTTTTTTCATCTGATCTAAGTATCTTGGGGATCACCGATCCCTATTCATGAGTATCTTTTATGAATTTCTTCTTTTACATGCTTTTTCGTGTTTCTTGAGAAAATACTGTCTCATAAAGAATGTTACATAAACGTGGGCTGCTAATGCGTATTGAAGCCAAGACAAGGCTGACAACACGGCAAATTACACTGAAAAAATAATAAAATTTTGAATTCCACCCTGTTTTAAAAATAACTACAATAGGAGTCGCCTCACTTAAAAATAAACACTACAATCAAGACGATTAGTTAATTTTATCTTAACCTACTTGAACGGCAAATATGGTAATCAATCTAATGGCTCGTGATGATACTGATTTTTGGAATACTTTCGGAGCGATGACGAAATGGGCAAGGTGCAAACATATGTATTATAAATAAAAGTCTTTTATTTAGTTTTCCTTACTTTATGCTCTCCTCTTTCTTATGTGACAATGACGACGAGAATATTTCCCAGTTGAGCTGTTTGCACATCCATTAGGTTACTTTGTAGCAACAAGGTCCGATAAATAAATATTTGAAGGTTGGATGGTGTAAGCAAAAATGCCTTATCTTGGCAACTAGCACTTTTTTCCTCTTGTTCATGATGGTTCAAGCGGCATTTGCTTACGTAACACGAATTAGTAGAGACAGTGACGACAGTGTCATGTGACAATGAGAGAGCACAAAGGGATGATAATAAATGTTGTACAATGTTTTCGCACTCCTCCTGACTGTCGTTTGTGAGAAAAGTTCTTGAAACAAGAGACAAGGCACCAAAATGAAACAAATTATATGTAGTGCTGTCCTTGCATTATACTTTTTTACTTAAGCATTTCCCTTGTCATAAATTTAACCTTTTATTAAAATGTTAAAAATAAGTGTTAGTGTTAGTATAACCCGTAAAGAAATGAAATGTGCATCCCGAAATTTGAGCCTCAATTTTATTTTATTTTACATGGGATTTTTGGCCAAAAAATGAAATAAAAAAATTGAAGAAGAAGTTCCAAAAATATAACTTTTTGAAATTCTGTGTCGTTATCATAATGAGCCATGAATGCAAGGAGTTGTGGTTTTCCGTTTTGCGCACACGAACAAGATGTTCTAACACTGACACAGTTCTCATTACTTACATCCACTTTCAAATTCATTTATAGATTAAGTAAGCTCCCTGTGCTCATTTGAACACTATAAATGGAATTATTGCATTGAAACTCACTCTAAAAAGTATCAAGAAGTGAAATTAGATAATAGTTGGAAAGGTGCAATACTCACCTCATAATGGCGATGCTAACGATGACTACAGCACAGTACAGTATTGAGGGTATTATGGTGTTTATGGGTTTATACAAATTAATCAAAACATTTACCAAATTCGACGAAATTAAAAATCTGACTTATAAAATGTTTGTATTAATTTACCCATTGCAAAATCATTATTCCCGTTTGTAGGTTATCTGGTTAATCGGTCTGAAATGAATCCGGCCTAGCTATGCTACTATGTATAAATAGTATCTACTTTGTCGACCATCATAGTAAATGTCGAACTGGGTTGTGTTGTTAAATCTTAGTTTATTACTCTCTAAGTGTTTGGTTGCTGTTACTATGTATCGATCGACCTAATTTTATTTATTCACGTGGCTTATTTCAATTTAAATTTGCCATTAAATGATTAAAAATATGTAAAGTATATCAAACTATATTTTATACAATTTAACTATTAACAGTGGAAACGTAGGTTTGCTGAAATCGGTTTTGGATTGATCTGCAGACAGATGTCTGATTGATCCTGCTCACTCCCAACTATCATATCTATCAGCAGGTGAAGATATCTCGTTATAACTGAAGATTACAAGAACTCCTTATGAATTTACTCATTCGTATCGATATTATAAAATAAAAATATTTTCCCCGCCAGGCACGTTGCAATTAAAATATTACTATTACATATATTTTAAAACTCAAATTACAACGATGATCATGTTTGATAATGAAGAGGATGGAAAAAGATAGAGAAATGCAACAATATATAATTTCGTACTTCATCTCATATACTGTGCCGTTCTGGGAGATACGTGGGAAGAAAATAAGAGGTGAAAGAAGTTAAGTGGCACAACTGCTTATAGCTAAATAAGATGAGAAAACTTGCAACATTTCATTTCGTACGGTGCCTCAGTTCAAAGATAGTCTTGCTTTGTGTGCAATGCAAATTGAAGATTCAGTTTGAATATTCCATCCACTCCACCCGCAACGCAACCACAAACAACTTCCATTTAAGCTGTAATAAATGCAGAATCCATAATCTGTAGATTTCGAAGTAACTGAATCATCATTGCATTGAAACGATTCACTCATTCAATATCGTCAGTCAACCCATTTTAAGGAACATTAGGCTAAATTATTTATAGTTAAAAAGATCGCTTTCATAACGTCAGTATGAAGGCATTAGTGATGCATGATGCATTTGTGCAAAAAGCGCTCACCGAAGAATCAGAAGAGGCAAGCTTTTCAGAAATCAACAAGCGTCCATTCTTATCATGTTATTGAATGAATCGAGCCAGACTAACATTTGATAAAAAACAGCCTCTTATTGTTTAATGTAATGAATTGTAATAAAGTGGGTATCATTGTTGAGCTATTTTTATTTCAAAAGTGCAGCTCTTTGCGAGAGAATGAACAAAATGCAGAAAATGCACTTAAGTAGGAAAGCGTAAAAAGAGGTTCACAAATTAAAAAAAATCCGATTGCCTTTTTGTACCCAGTGATTACATTCTGAGCATTTCATTCATGGTAATAGTTAAGTTACGCTCCTTCGCTCATGATTCATGAGGATTTGCACGTAAAACTATTCTTTCGAACTATACACTATTTTTATATTTGCTAAAACGCTTAAAATACTTCACACCGTCTGTTTTTCGCATACTCGTGTTGTTCAGTGTTTAGTG
This sequence comes from Cyphoderus albinus, assembly GCA_021029165.1. Taxonomy (NCBI): domain Eukaryota; kingdom Metazoa; phylum Arthropoda; class Collembola; order Entomobryomorpha; family Paronellidae; genus Cyphoderus; species Cyphoderus albinus. The sequence goes on along the minus strand of VYYJ01000350.1, from coordinate 41,774 downwards.
GCGCACTGATTTCAGACTGAAATTTTCAGTCTAGTTTTACCTAAAAACTTAAACCGTTTGTCCCATTTTTATCCCACCTTCTCTTTATCGGCTCTAACGATCTCATTGATAGAGCTTGATCAATGAAGCTTGAACATTTTGATTCAGACTATTAATTTACTGGCAATGCATCATGGTGAAGCCGGGTGTGCTCCAACTTGTCGTGTCATTCACTCTCATCTCCTATGCTACTCTGATTAATTTTACCTTGCATCATAAAAGTTTCATGATGATTTTAAAACAGCAATAAATCATTGCGAATTTAAACTATTCACTGATTTTCAAAAACCTACAACGACCATCTTTAGAAAATACGTCATTCGTCAAGTGATGGTACATTTTGCATAACAAATACGTTGCTGACAATTAGCGTCATAGCAAAGAAAAAGTTCTTTTGAGAAAGATTCCGTGGTAATTAGATGCGGTTGACAGGGATATCGACCACTCCCGCTTTGTCTTTAACATTCTTAACGAATCATTTCTTTGAAGAGTTATATTTCGAAAGAAATCTTCATAGTCATCCCGATAAGGCAGTCACCGTTATTTTTAGTCACATCAGTGCCACTATCATCACTGTGATCACGTCACCACAGGAACTATATTGAGAAACGATTGTCAAATATTTTTCTTCTCTTTCCGAAGGATAATATGTGTAATTATTACCAGCTATCTAGTTTTCTACAGGACACGCTAAGGTCATTGAATTGATACAGTGAGGAATGTAAATAGTTTAGTGTAACATCCGTCCTTCCTTTGGAAGGGAACGCACAAATTTCATCTTAGGATATTTCTTTGAATTGCCTAATCTCTTGAAATAACAAGGGACTTTTTTGTATTTTAAACGGGAAGGTAAAGTGAGTACAGCGAGAAGTTAATGTTCACTATAGCATCATGGTTATGGAGGCGATAATTGTTCTATGCGTTTTTACGTTTCTGGCATTGAATGGGTTTACAACAAGGTACGCGGTGAAACCCGAAGGACAGGAAAAGGGATTTCCTTTATTACTTTAGGAGCGAACGAGAAATTGTAGGTCTTTGGTCATATATATGTATTAAGAAAAGATTTTTTGCAGCCAGAAGCAGTGGTTTTAGTGGAACTGAAATGAAGGTTTGGATTAAGAAGGAACTCTGAAATTTGTGACTGTATGTACCCTGGAACCTTTCTTCTGCCAGTTGGAAAGCTGACTACGACAAGTCAGAATGTTACAACCACAGCCGGCAACCAGTGCCGAGAACATTTTTATATACACGTTTTCTTCTCCCACTCCGTTTCGTTTGATAACGAGAAAGGTGATGATATTAGGATGAGTATGTCTTGTAGTAAATTTGCAGAGAACTGCTTTATTTCATTTGAGACACCTTGCTGCTGTCTTGAAAATCCCTTGATGTCCACAACTAATAAACTAAACATCTCTATAAAGAGTTGTGTGTAGGTATGTACACACTGGCAAGGTATAAAATTAGGATGGGAATTTGCCAACTGGGTCATCTGATACGATTCCCAGAGAGAATTTGGCTTTTTCACATTTATGACATTGAATCTTCGCTTTTCATTTCAAGCTCATATCACATCCCACACTTTAAATTACATGTGGTATACTTTATGGAATAGCTGGTTTAGGCGCCAGCAACACAGTTTACCTTACCTTTTCATACATAAGTTTACAATTAAGTTACACCTTCATTTAAAAATGTACTAAGGTAATATTTCTTCCATCGGTACGCTTATTAGATACGTTGTCCATTTTAACACAGCCACTGTAAACCAAGTTGCTCAGCCTTTTAAGTGAGGGCGACAGAGCCAAGAAAAGTGTAGTCTAGGTTCATGTGAAATGTTTTAAATCGCTTGCTTGGCTTACTGAGTTTTCTGCCACTCACATTTCTGTGTGTAACAGGACGAACACAATGGCCAGTTTAAGCTATTAATTTCATGCACCTTGGACTGGATCATTGCATAATCTTACAGTTGACACAGTTTCCACAATTATATGACGCCAATTTCTCATTTCAAATATAAATACCAATTGACTGTCGGAATAATATTTTATTTATTGTATTTATATTTCGTGGAGACATTAGGAAAAAACATTAAAATTTTACAACTCTTTCTATTACAAAGTAATGTAGAAAAAATAAGACGGAAGCGCCTTGCCACCAGCTGGCTTCACACATACATAAAACGGATGACCTTTTAAATTATGTTTATTACTCAAAACGTCCTAGCCTTGCGGAAAGCCGTTTTAAAAGTCGGTATTAAAAAACCTTGCTTCTTGTGTACCGACTGTCACTCACATATTTTGTAGTCTTCTTGTCTACGAAAAAAAATGTCAGTGGCCAACTGGTAATGTCACACCATGGCAAGGCCTTCGCTGCGCTTCAAGATCAGATTTTTGTAAACATAACCAAATGCACACAGACATCCTCGGAAAAGATTCTAAAAATTTATTATTTTCTTTAGTCAAGATGCATCGGAAACGACATTTTTTAAGTTGCATTGAAGATGTTTTTATTACAAAAGCATATTTATTCATGTGGTATTATGAAAACAAATACTACGAGTTGGAAATTAGATTACAAATGTTATTGATACTATAAAGTATTCGGATGGAATGTTACTCCTAAACTTGCAATTTGAAGTAGAGTATATATCTATTTTTTACGAAATGACTAGTTTGGATTCACGCTGAATAAATGGGTCAGTCGGATTGACTTGACCCACTTTCTTGTAAATATCCGCTAGTCTACTAAAGCTACCTTTGTATACAATGTATACCACATCATTATTGTATTACTGCCATGCTAGCAAAAAGTGAGCACAAGTTTAGCATTTATTCGCATGTTTGCAAATGAAGTGGTACGGGGTATACCGTACACACACGCACTCCACTCACATTGCATTTTGCATTTATTCTCACAGCATGGCCAAAGCAACTCAAACGTGTCAGATATGAGCATCGAACAAGTCGAGCCAACAATGAATGCGAGTTGGCGAGTTTGCAATTTGCAAACAAAGACTTCTTGACAGGGAAACCAAACGAGCTGCTTCAAGTAAAAGGCTCAATGCTACGTCTTCTGCAATAAATGAAGGAAGACATCGTGCAAAAATCCTGTATCATGCGCCTGAGCTGAAGCATGCAAGGAAAACAAGCGATCTCCACCGATTTTTACTCAATATTGATGCGATGCGAACATATTGCTCACCATGTTCATTTTGTTACAGAAAAGATCGTAACGCAACTTGCCACACACGACACGCAAAATTTTATCAGCAGAAGGACGATTTCGATTATGCAAACTCTCTTTCGCAAGTCCCGTCGTCATTATTTAAACAGAACTTGACAACTCTGTGTGAGCTCTATGCCTACATTCTTTTTTGCGTCACACAAATATTGTCCCTCTACAATTAAGGCATGTGGAGGAAAAATTTATTTTTCTACAATTTTTAATTGTAGTTGTAGTTGCATTTCTGGTAGTTGTAGGCATTCTTATTAGAATTGGAATAACAAACCATACATACTGAATGATCGCATTGAATCTATGAATGGATTAGAATATGTGGATGACGCAATTCGGAATTTCATAATTAATTGTTGTTTGATTAAATTCAGGCCCCCATTCTTACTAGTCCGATTTTTATTATGTATATCAATGATGTGTTCGACTGGATTTAATTTTCCAACTTTTTCCCCATTTTTGCTTACAGGGCAGTGACTGATCCTCGCGACGGGAAGAGGGTTGCTTTGAAAAAGCTTCCAAATGTGTTCCAAAGCCTTGTGTCAGCCAGACGAGTTTGTCGCGAACTGAGAATGCTCTGCTTTTTTAAACACGATAACGTATTGTCTGCCCAGGATATTTTGCAACCGCCTCATATTGATTTCTTCCAAGAAATGTAAGTCAATCTCTGTCCTACATTGTGCATATGAAAATAAAGACCTTTGGAATGATATTTAAATGTGTGCCAAAATGATTTCTTAATATTGTTTTTGTCATCTTTAATCAGATATGTCATCACGGAACTCATGCAGAGTGACCTTCACAAAATCATCGTCTCGCCTCAACACCTGTCTTCTGATCACATTAAAGTTTTTCTTTACCAGATACTTCGAGGTTAGCACTTTTACAATTTACCTTAAAATCTTTAACAATACCATAATATTTACGTCGCCTTCTTTGTGTTTGCTGCGTAATTTCTATTCAAGCAAATTCTTTTCAATTTTTCTTTTAGGACTTAAATATCTACACTCGGCAAAGATCCTCCACAGAGATATTAAACCAGGAAACCTTTTGGTGAACAGTAATTGCGTTTTGAAAATCTGCGATTTTGGGTTGGCTCGCGTTGAAGAACCAAACCCGTCCAAAGCCATGACACAGGAAGTTGTGACCCAATATTATCGAGCCCCAGAAATTCTGATGGGAGCGAAACATTACACAAATGCCGTTGATATGTGGAGCGTTGGCTGCATATTTGCTGAGCTACTTGGAAGGAGAATTCTGTTTCAAGCACAAACTCCTATCCAACAGGTAAACAAAGCGTAAAAGAAAACAATAAAAAATATCCATAAAAAAGCAGTGCCCCTCATTAGAAGTGGCACATATTCATAAAATGTGATGATTAACCTCAAAATCGCGAATATTGTGTGCAGCTGGACTTAATCTCAGATCTGCTTGGAACACCTAAACCTGAGGATATTAGATCTGCTTGCGCTGGGGCTCGAGCTCACATGTTGAAAAAGCCACATAAGCAACCTGCCTTACCGGCACTGTATACTTTATCACCTCAAGCCACGCCCGAAGCAGTTCACCTCCTCTGTCAGATGTTGGTTTTCGATCCTGTAAGTTGGATCTATCTAAATACCCTCTACGAAGTCACAATTACATCATTTTCTTGGTCGTCATCGTAAATGCTGATATAATCAATCACGCTCATTGTGTATTATATAGGCTCGAAGGATAGGAGTTGAAGAGGCTCTTAAGCATCAGTATCTTGACGAAGGTCGCCTTAGATTCCATTCATGTAAGTAACTTTACCACAATTCAATGGTTAGTAGCATCCGTCCAGTGGATAAAGCCCATTCTGATTGTAACTTACCCTTTTTTTAGGTATGTGCCGATGTTGCCGAACATCTTCCAGTGGATTGAGAATTTATGCTGGAGACCTGGAACCCTGTACTGAACAACCTTTTGATGATCGGTGGGAGAAAAAAGTCATGTCACTCCAGCAGATCAAGGAAGAGCTCTACCGTCTCGTTTCAGAGCACGCCCAGAGTAATCGCACCCCTCTCTGTATTAATCCTCACTCAGCAGCTTTCAAGAGCTTCACCAGGTACATTAGAGTTACCGAGTTTTAAAATCCCCCTTTCAGATCTTACTTTGGAAAGCTAACACGATTTATAAAATTGTATCTTTCAGTTCAACTGTGGCTCACCCGTCTGAATGTCCTCCGTCGCCTTACCACTGGGAGTAATACCACCGTCTCCCCATCAATGGGAATAATAACAAATTAGCGTTATGTAACCCACCTTTTGATATCATTAGAAGTAAAGCTCGATTAATTAAATACATAACATCTTCACACTACCTATTATTATACCGGGATAAACTTATTGAATTGAAAACGATAGAGGCAGTAGTAGATTAGTCGCGCCATAAGTTTGTTTATAAGAAAATCTTTCGTTCGTTTGTCGAAGCAACCATCCTTTCATTAATTTTTAGCTATAATTAAAAAAACTGTTTATTATCACATATTGTGTACTTGTTCTTGTTAGTTAGCTATTCTTGTCGTCGTTTGCAAAAGGGTAAGGAAGTAGAACATTTCTGTGAATCCTGTCCAGATTTTCGGAACATTTTTTGTTAGTGCCTCTTTCCTGAAACAAATTGATTCGATACGTTAATTTACTCTGTATTATTAGAGATTAGTTTGTAGGGTAAGAACGAACAAGACTTTTTTTCTCTCTCAGAAAAAATAGTTATTAATTATGTACTTCTGTTAAAATACGGATAATAAAATTCACGTCTAATTTAAGTATATTAAATGACATGATAACTTACACTTACACTGCACTCATTCATTTGTATTAGTTGTCATTCATGCTGACTGTGTTTATTAAGTTACTGTAGTTTATAGATTGTATGTACGTAGTTTGTAGTGACTGCAGCGTTAGTGAAGCAGACAACATTGAGGTAATTAGTGTTGTACAGCAAGATAGGAGGTTAGTAAGCACTGGCCAATTGGCTCATGTAATAAAGAAAACAGAAATATAAAACAAAACAGCATACTTTTTGTGGGATAAAAATCGCGTTCACGTTTCTTGAGCGACTCTTCAGAAACGCATTATGACTAAATGTAACTTCTGATGAATTCATTGATGCTGATATATTTTACATAATGCGAAACGACTCACACAATATAAAAATTAAATGAAAAAGAACTATGGGAGAAAGATGTATATTATGTTGCAAATTGAGAGGAATTATCCAAGTGGAAGGGAGTCAGGATTGTTGAAGAGTTTTTGAGGAATATTTGAATGTGACCGAAATGTTTCTTCCAAAAACCGAGTGAAAACTGGAAGGAATATTTTAGTATAACAATAGAATGCGATGTTGTAAATTTATTGTTAAAATATTGAATTAACTCTTTGGTTGTAATCACATTTCCGGAGGCACATAGTAAAAAATTACTGAATGTATTGGAACCTCAAAGGAATACCAAGTCTCTTTGTTTATAAACGAATCTATACATATATGAAACTTACGAGCCCAATTGTAAATCTTTGTGTAGCTCCTTCACGACACGTGAATGGGTGAAAGTTTTTTTCTGCCGACTTCTCGTCTATAATGTTCACCTTCACTTTACTTACTTAAAAATATGCAACTTGTGTGTAAAAAGTGACGATAAGATGATAGGTGTTCTTGTCGTCTGATCAATTTAATTGTTAAGAATCTTAAAACGTGTGAAATATTTTATCGTGATTAAAATATACTCGTGGATTATTTGTAATTTCAGTTACCTTATATTCAAACTAAAAATGAAATCAAAACCCATTTACAATCACACTTTATTATAGTTATGCTACTCAAGTTTACGAAGTTAAATATTGTTACATATAATTTTCTTTTTTTTCTTTAAAAGTTTCATTAGAGATAGTTTATATATATATATATTCATGTTGTTTTCTTTTCGTATAACGCATCCAGCAAGATATGTAAGTGTAACAAGGAATATTCTTCCACTTTTCGTCAACAAATTGTATCATTGTATGTGAGTACAATTATACTCTTCAGCCTGTGTAGCCACTATTCTCACCTTCCTATCTAGTTTTGCTAAGAAGAATTTAGTGGAATAAAGCATGTAAATGCTAATATATAATTACTACTAAAAATTTAAAAAACCACTCGATTCATTTTTTTATTTCATATTACCACACCAAAAATGCATTTATCGCTTTTCTTTCGAGCATCTTGTTTCAGTGACAATTCGAAGCACTGAAACGCACTGCGACATTTTAGATTCCATTACAAACTACATCATCAATTCAGCCATAGTCGCCAACGTTAGTGATTTGTCAGATGACAACGAGTATTTATCTAATTAGATTATCAAATTGACGGACTGGATAAGGTGAACGTTCCATATCTCTCACGATGCCCCCTACAATAAATAATTCTTACAGTTTGATAATGAAAATAACATAAATGCTTCTTCATTGTCATTATTAATCGTAGAGTAAATTTCAACTTTTTCTTTCATGATACAAAGCCAATTGGAACGTGAGCTTCGCATTGGATAAGCAAACTGTTCGCATTCTTTAGAATTTCTTGACATTCATATTTGACTAAACAATGGCTTCGGCTGCTATCAAGTTACTTAAACAAATCATTTTAAATCCCTCGAATTCTGGCACAAAATTCATTTTCCAAAGAATAGTCCAAGAATATGTACGACTATTCTGGAGGTATTTCTTCAGCCTGATTCAGATTCTGCAGCATGGCATACGGAACCGTATACAAAGCAGTGCATTTTATTTTTATCTCTGTAATTTTTACTCTCTGTGAACTGTGAAGTCAGCCAAAATAGCACAGTACAGCTCTTTCATAAGCAGAAAAGATATTTAGAAGGATGAGACATACAATGAGACGATTTGAATGAAAGAGGCGATGAATTTTGAACCAGCCACCATTTGACAAGACATTTGACATTTTTTGACATATTACACACACACGTATTTGCTTAGCTTCCTTGATAACATTATCTTTTAAGTTGTATCGCTGAAAAGAATTTGAAAGGAATATTACTCCACCCTCGTGGTCCTATACTATACTACTTCAACTGCTTTTTTAGATGACCACCTTTTAATGAATAGCAGGATTAAAAAGCGCAATAATTCTCATTTGCCTTTTAAATGCAGTAAAGTATGTCTATCGATCTGAAACATGACTGCAGCTACCCTAAGTGCAAGTTGAAGGTGTTTATTACCATACATAAAATGATATGAATCACCTCATAATCATAACCTGATAAGATGCCTTTTTCACGGTTGAAAAGTCCATGTTTTTTAGGGAAAACGTCTGACTATCTGGATGGAGTTACGTAGTTCTTTAAATTATAGCTGACCGATGGCCTTGCGTTTTACTCTTAAAACCGTGGTACTTCGAACTCAACTAGTTGCATTTCACACCCCCACTCGGTTCAGCACACTTTTGGCAGTTTCTGCCCTTCTTTTTCTCCCTGTAGATTTCGAAGTAATTTTTTTCTTCTTTTTTTCTTAAAAAAATGAGCTCACACGCGATATCACGATCTTTGTTGAAGTTTGGATTATCTGATCATGTTCACAAAGTTTTGCAATCAAACAAAGTGCCAAAATATGGGCTTCAAACAATCATTTCCAGATCAATTAGCACAAGTGGGGTGAAAAAGTTGCGGGTGGGCATACAAGGCGCAGAGATGTATCTCGGACAGACGAAACGAGGAGTTGAATTGGGTCCAAAAGCAATTCGTGAAGCCGGACTAATTCCAGCTCTCCGTAACCGTAAGTAGTATTTAAAAATAACAAACAAATTTTTGCAACTCAAGATTATACGAAAGACTAATAGAAACGAATAATTGACATTTGATTTTAGTTGGCCATGATGTGATTGATTATGGGGATGTCCCGATTATTGAATTACAAGATGAAGAACAACTTCAAGTAGCAGGAGGTGGGAGCGGTGGTATTCGCATATCCAGAACTGTGCCAGTGTCAAAAGGCAGGGGCGACTTGAACATCAGACATCCTAAGCAAGTTGGCGAAGCGAATAGATTGGTAAGCTCAGAATGTGTCATTGTGTGTAAAAAGTTTACAATTCACCTGCAATTATCACTTTTTGCATACGTTATAATCTAATTCCAGATATCCGATTGGACAACAAAGACTCTACGGGAGGGACGTATTTGTGTTACTCTTGGAGGAGATCACGCTCTTGGGATCGGAACAATAAATGGAGCTGCCGAAGTGCATCCCGATTTGGCAGTTTTATGGATTGATGCTCATTCTGATATCAACACCCCGCTTACCAGTGACTCAGGAAATATTCATGGAATGTCAGTTGCCTTCCTTGTGAAAGAACTCCAGCCATACGTCTCTCAAATTTCTGAATTCGCATCATGGGTACAACCAAGGATTTCTGCTAGGAATATCGCTTTCATTGGGCTTAGGGATGTTGATCCTGCTGAAGCAACTATTCTGGAAATGCTGGGAATCGCAGCATATTCCATGAGAGATGTGGATCAATACGGAATTCAAAAAGTCACCGAGATGGCATTATCGAAAATCTCCCATGGAAATAAGATGCGACCAATTCACGTCAGTTATGACATTGACTCCATTTGTGATAGCGTTGTTCGAAGTACCGGGACTCCAGTTCCCGGCGGTTTGACACTTCGCGAAGGGATTACCTTGATGGAAATGGTTTCAGACACGGGAAGACTCGTCTCCATGGATTTGGTTGAAGTGAATCCTTTATTGGGATCTGAAGTAGATGCAGTGACAACTTCGCGAGCTGCAAAACATATTATTGTAGGGGCCCTTGGAAACGACCGTGGTGGCAATGCGTTGAATTCTATTCCGAAACCCTGATTTGTTCCAAACAATTTAATGATACTATTTTTAATTTCAATTGACTTTTTCTATCTTGTATTTTAACGCAAAACGCTTGTTTCAGTGACTATTGACGATGAATCAGAATACGATTTTCTGGGTCTGCTATGTTGACCATATTTTATCTTAAATAAAGCAGACCATAAATAAATAAATAATTTGAAGTATCTGTACCTGTGGAATCATTTATACATGCGGCATTTTTTGGCATAATTTCATATGTCACATGTCAATTTCTGTCTATGTAGAAGCCACCATTTGTAACACCATGAAATTATATTTAGTCAAGCTAATGACTTCCTATTGCCTAAGTATATAGTAAATTTCAATCATTCGTTGACATTCCATCCGAATTATTTCTTGACTGAATTTCATAATGGGGCAAAGTGTGGCGGTCCCAATCCCTAGTTTAAAAAACAAACATAAAAAACAATTAAATGTAGGTCGTCACTGAAAAAATTATCATCATATTGGATATACGATGGGTGCATTTGATTTGATGGAATGGTTTTCACTGTCATGGAAAAACTTGTAGTTTACAACAACCAATAATGCAAAACACAAAAATTTCCATTTTCTTACAAGGCATTTCTTTGAAGAGTGCTTTGACACGGATGCCCCATGCACCTCTTGGATGATCTCTTAAAAATAAAAACGAGACGGGCTGTACATTTTTCACTTATGTCATTCATTTTATAAGCTGACAACCATTTGCATCTCCGAGACAAGATTTGCAACAACATTGGAATAAATCATCATAACTTACACTTGACGCGACACAACAAAATTGAGATGACTGCTGCTGCTGTTAACGCTAACAGCTACCAACCAATGAACGTTTTAGACAAGACAGACAAAAGTGATTATTTATTCAAAATAATATAAGCAGCAAATCTGAATACCTCGGGACCCGAGGCTCGGGTGATTCGTAGACAAAGACAGATTATGTGTAGGTAGATAATTCTCTGCATAATTTGAAAATGGAATATTTGTCATTGTCGGTTGTCGTTTCTAGTTAATTCAAATATCAGATCTCAGTTTTAAAATGTCTAATTTTTTATGACAAAGGAGGAACTGGTAGGTTTGTAAATACGGCTAATTTTATAGGATACTCACTGGAATCTGGGATTCTACTGGAGAAAATTAGGACAAGAGCGAGCATGGAGATGTGTGGTTGCTCCTGGTTTCAGGCCGGTTAGTTGTTGGAATTGTGAAATTTCAATACTCGACGTTTCACTTTGACTGTCTTACGTAGCCACACTGCAGCAGCTCAGCCCTTTGCCAGCTGGCCGTATTGGCGCCAGGTTGCCTGAGTGAGTCGAAATTGTCGGTCTCTCAATAATAAACTTGTCACTGCCAATTTAAAATAAACATATTGTACCAGTTCAATTCAGTGTCCTCACATTCTCTAATAGCATGCATTTCCGGCAAATAAATATTATGTGTAGTGTTTAAATATTATTATTTATATTGTATTATTTATTCAAAATGAAACTGATAGGAAAATCTCTCGATAAGGATGGAAATGGGTAAATTGAAATTTTAGCAAAATATTTAAAAGCAAGTTGTGCGTAACGGACGTTATAACTGTAATAATTAAAAATGTTAATTTTGTATATTTTAAAATTTAGATATGTTAGTCTCATACCAGAAGAAAATGAGGATATGTGGCACGCCTATAACCTAATCACAGAGGGCACCTTTGTTAGAGCATCCACAATTCGAAAGGTGCAAACGGAGTCTTCGACGGGGTCCTCTTCCAGCAATAGAATACGAACCACACTCACAATTCAGGTTGAAAGTGTTGATTTTGATACTCAGGCCTGTGTCCTCCGACTAAAAGGTCGAAATGTTCAGGAAAATCAGTTCGTCAAGGTACAGTAAAATTTAAAATAACAGTTGATTTTAAAGTCTTCACATTTCATCAAGGAACAAAATCACTAGAACAAGTATAATAAATTACATTAAAAACAGATGGGAGCGTATCACACATTAGACTTAGAAGTTAACCGGAAATTTACAATTACAAAAGTCTGGGATTCAGTTGACTTGGATAGAGTTGAAAATGCCTGTGATCCTACTCAGGTATGGTCCTGAAAGTGAAAAGACCAAATAAAGCAGATGACTGTGATGGTGACGGATAAGCTTAAATTGTTCCTTTGGTTACTGATTTCCTAGAGAGCAGATGTAGCTGCTGTTGTCATGCAGGAAGGTTTGGCCCACGTGTGCCTTGTTCTGTCGACAATGACATTAGTGAGAGCCAAGATTGACCAAGCAATTCCTCGGAAACGGCATGGAAATATTGGAAACCACGAGAAGGTGAACATTTTCAATTTTTTAAACAAAAAATTTCTTGTAAGACAGAACTTTACTTCATTGCAAGTAGCCAGCGCAAAACATCACAAAATGTATGTGGTAGACGGCCGGCATGTGGCACGAAGTTTGCAAGATACGGTTCTAAGCAGTCCGCTTCGGCCAAACATCTCATCTGATTGTTGTTTGTCAATAAACTAATTGTTTTGCGAAGCTAAGTGATGAAAAACCGTGGCGCGTGGCGGCGGAATAAAGTTATCAAGTGCGAGAGGTTAAAATAATTGAAGGCAGTGTTACGAGTGGCGAGTGTGGTAGAAGGAAAATTGTACCACTACGTGAAAACAAAATTATATAATCCTCATTGATTCAACATTTGATCACATTTTCTTCTTACATAGGGACTGCAAAGGTTTTTCGAAAATGTGATGCAAGCACTTCTGCGACATGTCAATTTTGAAATTGTCAAGTGTGTGCTCATAGCCAGCCCAGGATTTGTGAGAGAACAATTTTTTGAATACACGTTTCAACAGGCTGCTAAAAACGATAACAAACTTTTGTTGGAGAACAAAGGGAAATTTTTACTTGTCCATTCTTCAAGTGGTTTCAAACACTCTTTGCGAGGTGGTATTTTAATTCATTTCCAGTGATAATTTATTATGTCAAGCATCGTTTACAATTAATTTTTATTGATGAATGCAGAGGTATTATCGAGTCCAGAGGTGACGGCCAAACTGGCAGATACGAAAGCCGCTGGAGAAGTAAGAGCCTTAGAAATGTTTTACACAATGTTGCAAACAGAACCTGAAAAGGCGTTTTACGGATTAAAACAAGTAGAAAAGGCAAACGAATCCCAAGCTGTCGAAGTACTGATGATGTGTGACTCCCTCTTCAGGTGAGTTTTTTTGCGAAATTATGAAAAATGCCTACGCCTCACTTTTTTACTACTGGGTGGTTAATTGGTTGTTTAAATTAATCTGATTACTTGCAGATCTTGTGATGTCCCCACCAGAAAAAGATATGTCCAACTTATTGAGAGCGTTAAAGAATCGGGAGGGGAAGTGAAAATATTTTCAAGTCTGCATATTTCAGGAGAACGTAAGCTCACAAATAAGGTTGAGGTTGATTATTATTTTTTATTATATATTTTTAATTCGGTTTGTTTTTATTGCTTGTGTTGCCCAATAGAATTATCCCAGTTAACAGGAATCGCTGCCATTCTGCGGTTTCCCATGCCTGAATTAGAAGATGAAGAAGATGAGGAGTCGGAGGATTCAGAAGCGGAAGAAGATATAAATGGATTTAGAGATTTGGGAGAATGATCTTTCATTATAAAAGACAATTGTATCTAAGTCGATCCGGTAAATTTCTTTTTGAGTTAAACCAATAAACTACAGCGTCGTAAACAACGTTGAAACACAATGTTGTACTACGTCAACAACTAAACGAACTTTGACAGGGCAAGTCGCCAAGCAACTTACAATAATTGTTTTGACGGGTTTCGAGGAGTTTTAAATTCACTTAAAGACTTTCCCGTTGTATATTTTAACGGTTGACTAATTATATCAATTAGCGTCACTTAAAACCCCGTTTAACATGAAATTCGGTATTCATGGGCTTCGAGTCGTGCCTATGCAGGCATATCTCTCGAGTACTCTCGATTTTAATTAATTTAACTGTCATTAACTGACCAATTAAAGTTAGTATACTCACTGTCATTCAATGCGCCGTGGCCGCCTATTTGGTGGTAATATATTTTTCATTAAGTATGATGATTAACGTTTTTTCTGTAAATTTAAATAAATCCTCAAGTAATTAGAAGCAATAAAACTTTTTTTTGGTGATGTACCTGGCAACTGATTGATGAATTGACAATGAAACCGCACTGATTATTGTATAATTAAGTAGTATTAAAACGTTTTTATTTCACATGGGTTGACCTACAATAAAAGTTATAAAACTTTGGCAGATAGAGTCAAAGGTTCACATACAAATTCTTTTTTAAAAACAGAAAGTACCAGTGTACTTTTTTACAGTTATCTTTAATACCAATTCTACCCGTCCATCTTTTGATTCTTTTGTGTTTCTACGAAGGAAGTGTACTTTTGTCATTCACAGTGTACATCAATAATACATTTTAAACTGATTCTCAATGTACTTGTAGTAATTTATCATTTCACAAGTTAGTCTTATCAATAGGTTTGCTTTCTTTTACACACTGAAAGTAACCGAAGCAGCATAAAGTATTAATATTTCGTAAAAGTAAAACTACGACATCTTCTATCTTAAATGGTTACATCAGAATTAAAAATTACAATATTCTAAAAAAAAAGAAGATAGCATGTGGATAAAATAGCAACTCGCTAGAACATCCCACAAAACCACTTTCCTTCAACTTCTCGCTCCTCAATTTTAAAATCTACAGCTTTCAAACACAGAATCTTCTAACTGTGTTTTAAGAATGTCCTACAGTTCAGGTAATTTGTTGCTTTGGCCACCACAATGCAGGTACCTAATTATCGTTTGCATTAGTCCTAGAATTTTTTTTACCATAATAGCTACGTTTAATAATGCAGTAAACTATAAGCCCTTCTTAATAAAAATGTTCGATTTTAAGTAATAAAAAAGCCCACTGTGGTGTTCTGTACTAGACAAATTTGCACACACCTTACAAACAAGGGAGACCTGCTCAATTTACATTTTCACATTCCTGTAATTTAATTTTGTGTTCTACTAGAACTAGAAAAGGTAAGTAGTAAATATAAGACGTACTCAATTCTTTACATTCACAATTAATTTTTATCTTTAATAAGAGTAACAAGTAAAATGGAAATATTTGTTTAACATTGAGCAGGTATTTTAATTTTTTATGGTTTACCATCTAGTCTTTGTATATTCTCTCAGAAGCCCATTCGTGTTTGTGTTTCACACATTCATGACTGTTACGATGGGAAGAAACGTAAGTGGATAAAAATACTTTATTTGATTGAATCATTTTTAATTATCTTACCTATACTTCATTAATTCTCGAATTATTTAGTTATTTCAATTGAATATAAGGATAACAATAGCCGATACACAGTGTAGCATAAAAGTATCTGAAAATTTGTAACATCTTCACAGAACGTGGCTCGGTTGGATAGATTATTGTAAAAAGTGACGATGAAAAGGTGTATGAAGGAAGAGTCCAATGTCATGGCTTTCATTTAAACTAATAACAGTTTATACGCAGTTTCGGTTAAAGTTTCTTGACGCAACAAGAGTTTCACTGGAAAAATAAATTTCTTTTATACAATCACCCATCCACATGCACACACAGAGCAGCACATCATACAACTGGATTCATCCATTACATCCATTGGATCAATCCAATATGATTTAAAGGATTATTTTATTTCCTTTTTGTGTAAATATTTAGACCGGAAACCCTGAATTAATTCAGTCGTAGCGAGTTTAAACTTTCTAAACATAGATACTGTGATGAAATACGGGATTTTCTTTATCATAGTAAATAGCTCAAAATGTTGATTTGTCTCCTTGGATTGCTCATGTTTCATGTTGCTCGTTACACTAGTAATATTGTAAGTAATTCAAATCACTATTTAGGTGTGGGCATATCATTATCGTACACCAATCCTCAATCAAATACTTAAGTAGGATAGAATTAATCATAATTATTATTTAGGATGACATCCATACAAACATATTTATCACCATTCACCACTTTCAACAATCTATCCATATTCAACAGCGATATGTAAAAGTCGAAAATATCCTTACAGAAATCCGATTGACGTTCCATGTTATAAACAATGTAATTTATATAAAATTGGTTAATTATTAACCATTTAATCTAACAAAGTTCCAGCTTCAGCACTAGCTAGTTATAGTTGTATACTGTTCGTCTGAATTTCCATTAGCTAGTAACAACCGTGCATTCATGTAAAATACAAGTTTATTTTCTACAATACATCTTATTCAAATTTAACCCATCACCCAGGTCGTTATACTCTAAACTGCTTTCAAGAAATGTTAAACTAATGTTATGTAATTCATTCTTTATACTCAAGTACCAATCATTTTCAATCAAAGGTTTTTGTGTGAAACAGATATGACCTAAGAAAATGCTACGCATGTTTCACAAATCCAACAATGGTTTGCTCTATCTAAATATTTAAATGTTTGATTCTCTCTATCTAAATATAGTTTATACGACTGTAGTCTAAGAAGATAACAATATAAATGTCAACGTTCAGATCTAAATGTGTCTACAGGTGCGGTTCTTATTGTTTGACGAGAAAGTGGATATTATCCGATCTTTAGCATGCCAGTTGCAGCTCGCTCTTGGTGTACTCAATCCCGTTTTCGTCAGACCCTAAAATATTAATGTCAGAGAAGTCACAAATCAGAGGAAATACAAATAAATTGCAGACAATACGAAAATATTTCATTTTAACACAACACTTACCTCCACCGGTTAAGCTCTTGCAGAAGTACTTGTTATCAACCCAGCGCTCTTTCAGGGATAAGTTGAACATCGAATATCTTGGATCACCAGTAGCTTCTCGAACGATGTTCAAAAATCGTGGCAACCGTTGCCTTAACTCGGTGCCATGAAGCGTGCTGTAGGTTTCCAACAAGATCAGCCCTTTGCATCTGTGTGGAATCACAATTTACATATTGAAAGGTATAGAACATGAATTATCGCGTCATTTGTTAATCATAATCTACTCAGCCGTACCTGGGATGACAAGGATCTTTATAAACATCGAGTTGAAAATACTGGTTGTTCAAAAGGAAGCATCGACGATCTTTGTATACGGTGACGTGATTGGTGTCCCGTTGAGAAAGCATGTTGGTGTAATCCCTTTGGGTTAAAGTGGTTTTCACTTCAACCACTTGTCCATGAAGTTCCGGGCGCCGAACCGTGTACGTATAGCTGAAATTGTTCTGTGAGAGAAATATACCGCTTTAACACAAATGTAGATAGAAAACGATGTTATCATTTTTAATTATTTACATTGTTACCTTCTTTCCCCGTTTGCGCAGCCTGGCCTGTACCTTATTGCCATTGCCATTAGTTTGAAGGTAGTCGTGAACCACAGTAAAATCTTGAAAGCCTGGCGGAAAAGATTCTTTGTCAGGGAGCGGACCCTTCACCAAGAACTTAACCTTCTTGGCGTTTATTTCCAAACGATCCTTTGCATCGATTCCTAGCTTTTGACAAACACACTGAAAAATTAATCAAAGTTTTTATTAAAGAAAGAAGATCACTAGAAAATTAAATAAATAAAGTCCACCGACGATTTATGAATATAAAATAGAACAAAATTCCAATAATATGTAAAAGTAAGAATGTCGATTACAAAAATTGCCAGAAAGATAAAATTAACTATGGCTGGGCTCAGAATTTTTTGGCTGATTTTATTCGACCAGTTCTTTCATAACGGTTTCAAAATAGGGGTTTAACATTAACTAAATGTCAACTAAATCTATAAAGTAATGGACAAGGATAATTTTAAAGCTTTTATTATGCATAAATTGAACAGAAACTAAAGTGGGTTCATTGAAACAATAAATTATTTAAATATATACATACATCCAATGGATATACGTAAGTTGTGAATTAGGATACATGATAATTATATGATGTTAAATCAACAAAATTAATTAAAAAGACGTTTCTATCAATTATTTAAAAAGCAACTATCATAAAATATGGTGGGCCACATCAATTTTGAAATAAGCCACTGCTTTGTCATTGGAGAACTGTACATATCAATTCATTAGGTTTACATAACTGTTTTATAAAACTAGTTACATCATAATTAACATCATAATAAACGGGGATCATTTGTCATTCAATAATTAATTTAAGCCGCATGCACTTTTGTAAGGCAGGGAAGCATAAATTAACAGTGTATGTAAAAGAATCGGGAACCGCTTATATATAGTTTTTTAAGCAATTCACAAACAAAAATGATTCTGCAGACGATAAATACAATTTTTATCGTTTGTATAACTAATTGAAGTAAAGAATGAGAAATAATAGCAGAATACATGCTAAAAAGTTGACTACCATAACATTATAGTGTTTTATAATCTTTATAATCATTTATATAATAGTTTCATGCAACGATTTATTGTGATTGTGATGTACATGAATACAATAAAGGGAAGACTTTCTTTTATTGAGCTCTGATTGTAAAAGAGTAAAAAATAATAAACTGCATTCTATTTAAGTTCAAGGTTGTCGACAAGCCATTGAGGTGTTTGAATCATGTTTCAGTAAAACTATCCCAGCTATCAAGCAGAGATAAAGTGGACATTGCGGAGGAAGAGTGAGACAAGCTAGTTGGCAATAAAAGCTCATCAGTCGTAGACGTTTTTGTAGAAACTGAGACAAATTTATTATCAGTTTGGTTGCTGTCACTATTATAAGAGAAGTAACCACTACTGCTGCTACTAGAACGTGACACTGTCGGCAGTAGGCGTTTTTCGCGCAAAATCGCGTCCATTGCTTCGTCTCCAAACATCTTCCTCATTTCTCCATCGACCTTATCTCCACACAATCCTGTTCCGTCTAATATTACCTGGATCATGCGGCAAACTTTCGCCTCAAAATCCGTCGAGTTATCCACGACATCATAGTATGGGTGACCCACCCAAGCCAACGCTGCCTTCTTGTCCAGTTCACGAGCCAAATTAATTCCCTCTGAGCGGCAGACATGATCCTAAGCAAATATTTGGATATTATTGTATTGATTGCGTCATAACCGAGTCACTCGCTACTTGTAACATGAGTGGCATATGGCAAAGAAATTTAAAACGTTTTCCCAAAAATAAACAACCATCATCACATCAATTCTGAAAATCATTAAATTGTTGGATTCTATCCGAATTTTATTTGACGATGAGCATCAAGATGCTCTCAGCCTGTGAGCTGTGAACAACGGCTTTGTTCAAAAGCGATAATGCAAACGAAATGTACTACTCCGATATTCCATAGTTTTCTCTTTAGCTCGTGATAAAAACGCCTTGTAACACTTCAGGGAATGTTTTTTACAACATTGCAACTATTTATCCAAATTAAAAATGTATACTGCATAATGAACACACATGTTTCCTATAGACAGTCTTAAGTTAACCCAAGTCGACTTCTTAATCATCGTAGTAGTAATATGGATGGGGAAGAAGACATGCTTCAGAATGAAATATGTTTTAGCGTATTTTTGGAACGGAAAATCTTTTTTGGCATGACGTCCTCCACTTTCTGCTCCGTGGCACAATACTTGCAAAAATGATTCGCTTAAGTTGCATTTGCGATTTGCGTAAATCTACGTGGACCAATATAATATGAAGCTGTGGATTAGAAAATTGTTCAATGAAACATGACAAAACGCTGATGCTAAGGATACTTTTTATATATTTAAGAGACAACCTGATGTACGCTACATTTGTAAAGAATGAGCTGAGAGTGCAAACTGGTAGAAGATTTTTGCAAGCCAATGGAGCAGTGAAAAGATTTCTTGCGTTCTATCCACTTGTCGTTTAGACCTATCGGGAATAATTATAATCATTCTCACATGCCAATTTGCTCATCGTATCCCTTGGAGTTATAATAAAAAAACTTGAAGGGCAAACGAGATCAAAACTTCTGTAGATAACGAAAATGTTTGTAATAAAGATACTTTCAATGCCTCACCTCTTCCTGCGTGAAAAAATACATATAATTTTTGGAACACTTTTTGCTCATTGGAATCTCTCTCGTGTGAATATACTGTAGTAATAATTTTCACGAAAGAACTTTTCGCTGAATATGTTTTCAATGAGAGAAGGGGAAGGGAAAGGTGACGCTCATTCTACCGTTATTTATTGTATCTGTAATTAATTACGCATCACTACGTTTTGTCTACTCACCGCAGTTGTGTAGAAAGGTTCAGCTCCATTAGCAGCAGACACCATATGAATTATTTGGTTGTAACGTGTGTCTCTGATATCCACCTCGTTCAGGTTGTTTCGGGACAGAATGTCCTCCCAATACGAACGTTTTATAACTGCGTCAAAGATCGAGTACAATGAGAAATGAGAATCGCATAGTTAATTTGACTAAACAACTAGCATAATATCATAATTCTTCCCTCAAAGCTCGTCCAATCCAACCTTTTTCAACTTACCCCATGAAAACGATACACACTTTCAGTTTCACATTTCATTGTCATTATTAAATGCATCGCAACTATTTTGGCAACGTAATTACAACGTATGAACTTATTGGACGAATGGAATAAGAGACTAAAACTGCAAGGTGAACTTACATGCAGATGCGTCCATGGTTCCCCTGTCACAGATGATAAGGACATCTCGGTCAATCGTCTCTGCCATTCGGAAGTAGACGCTCTCGATTTGCATCATTGTTCGCAAAAGTTCTTCTTGGAACCGGATAGCTTTATAATTTGAAAACATCGTTCGCTAACGATACACACAAGAGTCTCCCATCAAGAGCAAATTGATGACAAAGGTGGCTATCATTCTCTCACTTTCACACACACATTTCCTCGGGCACGCATACATTTCATTTACTACACACAAGCAACTACGCTACATCAAGTCTTAAGCATCCTTTCAATTCAATTAGCAATAATGGTGTTAAATTCAACTCAAACTAAGATTTACTTGTACTGCAGTAGTCTGCTTTTTCTAATTTTAGAAAAGTCATTAGTTCCGAAATAGCCAGAAGTTAACCGACGGAAAATAAACCTGACAAAATTGCTTGTTAGAACAAAACTCTAATGGGCAGCGTAGTAAAAGATGGGTGAAAGTTGGTTTACAAGGGATATTCCAAAGGGTGTAGTAATTGCTAGAGACGTAATCATTGGTTGTCTTATGCTCTACGTCGATTAGTAGAGAATATCGAATTTCATTTCTGTAAAAGTACCATTGTTTTGTGATGCCCGTCTTTAATGTTTTCCGTGCTAAAACACGTTACTAGCTAATAATAACGGCACTCAATATTTCTAGAGATTGACACTGACATTGAATGGTGTCGTTATTCATCATTTCTGACGCAACCAGGCAAAAGATTTGACAGAGGATGCTATTTCTTGTGATGACTAATGTAAATAGAGATAAATCTCAATGGCAAACCCTTGTTTTGTTGTTGTTGTTTATTTACGACATGTTTATTACAAATTCTAATAAGTGATAATATGCAACTGTGGTCGCCATTGCATTCCATATTTCAAGTCAAGCGCATACATATTTGTCCGTATTGGAAACTGGTTTCTACATATATTAGACCACTGGAATAATAAAAATGTGGAAAGTGGCAACAACAATGATAATAATCAGCGTTTCTTTAATAGGAAACTCATGCAGAAAAACAAAATTTCATGTTTCATTTCAATCAAGGCAAGCGAATTGCCTTTGTCCCTGAGACAACCCAAATTTCGATATTTCACAAAGGCGAACACGATAATTCGTCCGTCAAAAACTAATTCGGTTATTACCTTTTAAGAATGACAGTGCAAGGTAATCCGTACAACCTTTTCTACCTCTATTTCATAACCAATGTATGGGTCTTTGTTGCAAAAAGCAAAGAATTTCTGCTCAATCCCACCAGGGAATATGAGTTCCATAAAAATAAGAACGTTGTCCAATATTTCTTGTCACCTTGGACGACCTCACAAAAACGACTCTCTAGTAACATTGAATGCACATGTCGTTTAGTACTAGAAACCCGATTGTTTGGTGGGCAATTGTCTTGAGTAAACGAAAGTTAAAGGACACGATACAACTGCGCTTGTATGGATTAGTTGTTCATAATAAAAAAAACAAAAACAAAATTTATGTAGCTGGAGAAAAGCCATTAGAACAACTGTTACGGTTTCTCGGATTTATCGAGCCTGTAAACCCTATTACTCTAGTAATTTGACAATTCCTTGGATTGTAACTTTCAGAGAAACTGCTTGTAAGTAGGTACTGCCCGTGTCAGTACAATCAGCTTCGAGTGAAAAGAAAATAACCATATAGTTACATACATACTTACAGACTACGAGAAAATTCTAATCCCTTCGACTTCTTTCTCCTTTTCCTGTTACTCAACAGCACAAATCACATCGTAGCTGATTTAGCTACCACAAGTTTTGCCGAGATTCTAATATACCTTCGTTCAACTTTCATAAGCCTATTTAAACTTATTAGTCTCACTATGCATTACTCAACCTAAGCCAACTCTAAGTTGCCATTATTTGGTACAGGCTTATTTTTTCGGCCATAAAACCAAACATTTCTCTTATAGTACCTAGAAATGTTGAGTAAGATGCTTAAACCAAATGACCAAAAGTGTGCAGCAAAATAAATGATAAATTCATCCTATTCGTATATAGCACATATTATGCAAAAGGTAAATAACTTTTGGAACTGTGCAGTTTTACATACCTTCCCACAAGAGTAAAAGTAAGTCAGCAAAAAGTAAGAACAAAATAAACAATTCTTTGTTATGTAACGCTAAATGATTAAGCAGTATGTTTAGTAAAAATCTATCTCGGTAAAAAGTAAAAGTAAACAGGACGTTGATGTCAAGTCCGGGAAAAAAGAAACTTCGTCGTTAACAAATAAATGATAAAAAGACACGTGGATTTCCTTTCGATGATTTGAGTTGATACAAAGGAAGGGAATGTCAGATAAGTTTCTCTTCTACTGTTAGTACAAAGTTGTTTTGAACTACTTCTCAAGCCGTTACAAGTTACAAACCTCTGCGATAATTTGAATTTTTTCTGTTATGTTATGGAACTAACATCGCCACAACTTCGATACAGAATCGGGAGAAAGTATACAAGCTGTAGTAATACTCTCACATTCTATCTGTAGTCCAGAAGTCCTGGCAATGCGCAATAAAAGTAATATTGAATTATTGGACACCGCTGGTATTGTAGACTTTGCTCTTGATTTCTTGATTACTTTATCACTGTTCAGAACCAGAGGAAAAGTTGAATGAAGAGAGACAGGAAAGGACGAGGTAATGCTTTCAAATAACTTTCAGGATTGCGTTACTGCGTATTGAGTAAAAGTTCGGCACGTTCGTTCTTGTCGATTTTGAGCTTCAGTGTTTACTTAAATATAGCTCTTTTTATTCATTATTTTTTCACTTTTCGCAAAAGTCATTAGACATGTCTTGCATGTTTTGTAGAAAAAATTATTTTAAGTCAGATGGCCTTACATTATAATTCCTGTCTTTTAGACTGCGCGTCAGCAATGTGGGTGTTATTAATTTTTGGCTTTTTCCATTTCGCACGATTCTCATAAACTACTACATCTTTGACGCAAAGTAAATACACGACTCGCACAATGTTATTGTCTGTCTCCAAGAATTCTATGAGTTTGCAATCAAACAAACGACTTTCTACACACTTAAAGTAAATTGTATTTAGAAAGAATTTTGCCAGCTTCATATTAAAGAAATACTTAAAGAAAACAAGACATTAAGTTTCAAGTGGGCCGAACATTGAGCGTGGCATTGAAAGAAAGTGGAAAACAGCGTTATTGTGTAGATTGTTTTTGTTCGAAAGGTCGTGAAGAATGCAAGAATTGTGAAGTTCTTGTGGTAACTCAGAATGTTACAATGTCCTCAAATTTCCCCAGTGATCTTGTAATTTACATACACGCTGCATGTGTGCACACCAAGGTCAAAATTTGTGATGTGGTAGACAAATCTTATGTATGTTTGCTATTGCTACCATTAATGGCGACCCTCTCCCTCAAAGTCATTTTACGTGACCAGGCGATGATTGTTAAACATTTAACTAAATCTGAAATACTTGCGTGTGTGTGCCTACTTACGGCCTTCTTAAATAGTTCATCAACTGAAAACTCATTTTAGTGGTCTTGAACGTTGAGCTTTCCAGCTAAATTGTATTTTAACAAATGCCGGTCACGAAATAATAAATCAGAGGACGCAAGCAAATACTAATGTACTTTCTTTTATATGATGTTAATATTCTAAAATAATTTCTAAAATATTCGCCAAAATAAAATAAAGTTTTGTTCGCTTTCACTGCTTGCATTTTGATAAGGAATCCAATGAATAATTTATTTATCACTTGTTTTGCTTACTTATCAGGGTGCTCTCTTTTTCAACTGCGAAAAACCTATTGGTTAGATTTTGCAGATAATTGCCAATTCATTTACGAGCTTCCTTTGGGTTACCTGGGCTGTTTTTCAGGCTAACCTGGATTTACAATGGGCTAGTCAGGCCCATTTTCGAGGGCGTTGTTTGGTTGGATAATAATAGTATTTCTGTGATATAATCAAAAAAGGGTATGGTTTTTCCGTAATGGATGATTCTCCTATCATCAAAACATATGAATTGCCGTGCAATCGATCTTCTTGCAACCATTATTGCAATGGAAAACACAATCAAATATTCAAGGAACCTACTTTTATTCATTTAATGCTATCAGGCAATAGCGAAAGATATGAAAACTCCCTGGTTCGCTAATAAACGAAGACGTTGCGCAGTCTAGTAAATGACTTGATTAGATCAATTTTGTTTTGACTCATGGTTCAGTCGTTCCATGTCAAAACATCATAATATATTCAATTAGTTATTTGGCACGCCCGATTAACTTCGATAAATTCGGCATGATGTGACAATCTTTGTTAGCATAAGCATATTAATTCTAGAAACGGAACTAACGGGCGGGGAAATATAGCAAGAATTAATCCATGGCAAGGTATATAAAAGCATGACTATATAATTCTACAAAACTATGGATACGTTTAAAACAGTACAAATAAAAATAATTCTAGAGTAAAAAATATTTAAAAACTTTACCAACTACCGACATGTATTTCTTCTCTGCTCGTAGTCCATCGGTGGATCAATTTCAACCGAACCTACCGCAAATTCTGTTAGTACTTAGTAGTTAGTACCACCCGCCACCCTGTGCTCCAAATCTCGGCTAGTTCACTTCGAATGAATGCCGCAGGGAGGAAGCGTGACTTTGTGCATGATTTGAAGGAGTCTCTGGAGGCATCACCACCATCATCAATTTCGTTTTGATGTGGAGTTCCAGCATAGCGCCGTCTCCAACGGTGTACTCGCCCGGGATACAGAAGATTTGTCAATTGACCTTGATCCGAGGCAGGATGATGATAGCTTCGTACCTCTTTTTACTTCGCCTTAACTTTGCTACAGGAACAAGCGAGATTGTCTACCATCTTGTCAAGCTTGTTATTATTTTACGAAACTAATAGAAAAGTATTGCAAATACGGTAATGCAAAATTTCCTTTTAATTGAAAATTAGTGACTAGATATGGCGATTGAATTAAAATACGTTTCGTTCAGTCCGTATGTATGCATGGGAGCCCCGTAGTGCCTTCGTAAGGCCGGCAGAAGTATTTTATTGAATCATACACATTTTAGGGAAGACTCTCTATCACAAAACGAATGTAATGTCTGCTGCTAAATCGTAACTCCAATTCAAGTTATGTGCTGTTTTCCATCCAAGTAATAGTCTCTAGTTTGAGAAGTTCTCAAACCAAAGACCGGAATGAGATAAATTAATTTCAGAAAATTACAAGGAAATCATGTGAGATGTAAATTCCTTTCAATCTAACTCCAATCAAAGAAACGTGGTTCAATTAAATCGTAATAAAATGAGAAATTGCATCTGTATTCAATAATGACGTGGAATGTTTATGTGCGCGGATCCACTCAGCGCGTGATATATTAAAATATTCATAGCACTGTTAGAATGAAATGTGGAGACAATTTAACAGCTATACATTACAATACATTTTCTGAATTCATTCAAGCCAATTTCATATAAACAGGGAGTACGTAAAATCTAAAATATTTTGCTCATTGAGGGAGATTCGGATGGAATTGAAAAAATAAATAAATATCATCAAGGAGTAGGAGCAGCCGAAAGACATGTTGAAAAGCATGAAGCACGGAAGCAGATTGCGTTTTAGTATAAAAAATGACAACATTTTTAAAATGCGAAATAAATGCAAAAACTTGACTTTTGTTCTAAGGTCCCATCTAACACATTCACGTTTCACGTAAAACAGTAATAATCTCACTTTTTCGCCATGATTGACGGGATGTCATGACGTCAATACAAGTTATTTATAAACAATTAAACAAATGAAGACGATAACATAGCACAATAAAACAAAAGGCTAAAAACGGTACTCGTCCCATGTATATAAGTAAACCTGTGTTAGTGAAAGTGGAAAATTGCGAAACTTTTGCCCTATTTTTTCATTTTGCAAAAAGAGTTTTGCAATACTCAAGTACTTAATTTTTAAAAACCCAAAAATCAATGGTCATCGAGTTCAGCGTTAGTGCATTTAGCATAGTTCAACCACGAATCCGCTCGTCATGACTTCATTATAATGATTTCGTGGATTTTGGGCATTTTCCCTTTCTTTCATACTGGACGAAAAACATGTAAGGCGTCATTGATTGAATCATACAAAAATGTTTCCAGACCCACTCAAGTCTGAAGAAAAATGTACAAGACTCTTGTGCATTCTGCTTGCGTAGACATCATTTACGTATGAGCTTCAGAGATCTCAGTTAGTCAACAGCATCAAGTGAAGTGGGAGAATCAAGAATCAAAAGTACAATTTACGGCTTCTGTCTACTGTTTTGGTATTATTTTTATTCAAGTACGTCGCTCACGCAAACCCTCCACACAAGATTCGAGCGTTTATAACTCAGGAAAACGATTTATCGAAGTTAACTTTCTCCGCATTTTCTGCTAGCCATAATCTCTCAAATCGACATTATCAAGTCAAGCTGGCTGCCTGCATCTATCTCACAAATTTTATTTCATTCAAGAGACGAAAACGGAGCTTCCCTGCAAGAAATCAATTTGATTACAAATTTACGCTGCTATGAATATTTTTAGATTTTGAAAAAGTAAATTTTTTGCTTATATCTATATAATCACATGAATTGGCTCGCTTCTCAGAGAAAGATGAAACTATTGCTAAATATATTCACTTGGCCGTGACCTGAGAAATGCAGAGCTTTTTCTTTTCGCAAGTCAATAGTCTGACGATCTTGATCTGGGACTGCGATATTGCGGATGTCGTTTTACTAAAGTGATTTTTTTTGGGGAACACGTGTTGGATTTTTGGCTAAATGCTCGATTGTCAGGTTCCGTAAATGCATATCCTGTCAGCAGAATCACTAAAGTATCACTTTTTACTTGATCATTATTTCGTCCACTCTTTTTCTCTCATCACCAGACAAATAAATTTACATGAGCTTTGGCTTCTCTTGGTTGACAATGATTAATTCAATAATTCTCAGATCTCCCCAGTATAACATTAGGATGGATTGATTATATAGTGAGCTACTGTTCACAATTCTCAACAGAGGCGCATAGTGAGTTTATTACTGTTTCAGTAGTCAAGTCAAAGCTAATATATACAAAGAAATTCCCTGAGTAAAAGTCTAATACATCAGAAAACAAAGCTGCCGCGAGAAGCGAAAAATTCAGCATATTTTTCAAATGCTTACCTTCATCTTCAGTCAGCTCGCCAAATTTGATTCCACCTCTGCAAATACATAAAGAATGGGATTTTGAACAATTCAATTCGTTAAGTTCGATAAAGTTACATGGCACAACGATCCATTTTCATTGACACACAAACACAAAAGTTCATCGTGAGACTGCCATGGGGTGAATAATGAATGATGTGTAGTTGGCGTGTGAGAAAGTCGACGTTTCCCTAAACCCCGTTTCTCTTGACCCTCTATCTCTTTTAATTGCACGATGAATCAGTAAATACGAAGCGGTGCTGCAGCCATTTCCAAACAATCCAAAAGCTGTACCCATCAGAATTGACGTGCACAATTTTTATGAAAGCTATTGATATATAAAGGCAAATTGTGCCACATTGATTTTGTATGGCTGTGGTATTGTAACACATGTACCACATTCATGTCACCTATT
Source organism: Cyphoderus albinus (assembly GCA_021029165.1). NCBI lineage: Eukaryota > Metazoa > Arthropoda > Collembola > Entomobryomorpha > Paronellidae > Cyphoderus > Cyphoderus albinus. The sequence goes on along the minus strand of VYYJ01000350.1, from coordinate 13,317 downwards.
TCGCTTCTTTGGCCAAAAACAAATTGGAGGATTTTTTACGACTCCTTAACAAGAAATCGGGGAATTTGGGCCAGTGCAAGTATTAAAATATACTACGAAGTAGAAACTAGAAACAAAGGGTCATACAATTTTTATCCTCTCATTTTCTTTATCTTATTACAAGAATGTGTTTTGTGAGCTGCATCAAGTCATCCAATGGATCCGGATTCCGACAGAGCAGACGACATGGCACCAAGTGAATGAACTTCTCCGTTTGGAGTTTCTTTCTCTATTGATTCTAATGTATTCATTGCAAGTTCGGTTTATATGCTTTCAGTACACGTTACAATTTTATGTACCATTTATGAGCACTCACATACTTTGTTACTACGTAACATTGTGATACAAACTTAAACTTTCTATATCTTCTTAAAGAAAGCTTTTTAAGAGATAAAATCAACATAGAAGACTTCCTGTCGCTTCATAAAAGTAGTCTAAATTGTCACAAGGATCTTCTGGTCTGCTGATTCGACATCATTGTAAATTATGTACCCCTTCACTACACATTGAGGCAGACAAATTTCTCATTTGATACTAGCTCAATTTCCTATTTTCGGTGGTTTCGTTTTTAAAATGTAGGTAAGAATAACAAGCAAAGTTTTTGTGAAGCAATAATGGTCTGGTGGCCAAAAAGTATTGTGCATTTGTCAATTGTGAATACAACAACGGTATTCAAATGACATGCAGTTGCCAAATGTTTCCATATGTTGGAGTAAAATGAACTAAAACATATCCACAGAGAAGCTAATTCTTTTGAAATGCGCAAGACCCTGTTGCGCAAGATGTTAAATTTTCATACTCTATAAAAAGTAATTTTACAATGAGATGACAAACCTATGACGTCGTAATTTACTTTTTTGTGACTTGTCATATGACAACGACTTCGTTCATTCTTTCTCGAACCAATACTTCTGAGTTGTCAGCATTTATGTGATGAGTGTATATTTAGAAATTGTTTGAGAGTGTGTCAAGTAAATAGGTCGTTCACATGATTCGCGTAATTGATAGTCAGTTCATTGAGATCGATGAAAAATAATTAACTTACCCCAATAGGACTGTGGCAGCTTCTGGTACACGAAACACTTTCCAGCCCAAGTTTTCAAAGAAGGTACACAGTCGGGCTTGGCCTGTCGTCTTTCCACCACAAGGACCTGTAGAAAAGCGGAAAAGTTCAGTTTGAAGAAGACATCATTTTGCAGGAATCTTAAGAGCAGCTTAAATGCGCTTATACACAAAGGGTCATATTATATGAGTATTTAAACAATTATTGGAATGTTAATTCCCTGAAAAGGAAGAATAAGAACCTCTTTGGAACATTGCCGAATGATTTCAATTAATTCCTGGGTGAATCATTAAGAATTATCTATAAAAGAGTTTGGTACAAGGTAATAAGCATGGTGAGGTTAAGTTATTTCCACTCTAATATCATTTTCCATGGAATGGTTCAGGCTGACATGATACACTTTCTTGACTCACGCTTTTGTGATATTTGAGCAGGATGATGTCAGAATTTCTTTCTGCATTTTTCAATAGAGAGGGAACGCCTTGAAAATGATAAGCAAAACAAGAGAACAATAAACGAACTATCCATCAGAAAAACGAACCATCTCTGACTCTGTGCCAATTCTCTAATACACTTTGGTCGACCAGTTTCCCTCATTTTCTTGTTTTTAGGGTGCAGGCAGTCGAAGACATGGACACCGAAATAAGAAGAGTGGAAAGAAGTCTGTAGTCGAATAACATGTTTATTCAAGCCTTGCTAGGTACTTAACGCTTCTTCCATGTTGCTCGCTTCCACGTGAATACAAGCCGGATAAAGGCCATAAACAATATGGACTTATCTCGTATTCTATGGGATAGTGTTAACAAGTCAGGGCACGAAGGACTAATATTGTGTTGTAAAAGATTTGAGATGACATGAACTGAGACAGCCACTTCTTTTTCTTACGAAATGACTTGCAACATGAAAATCCAATAAACCTAGGCCAAGACTCGTGAGGAAATTGCTCGAAGTTCATCATTAGTGTCAACAAAAAACCTAGAGCACGCCAGAATAAAAGAGTTCTTTGATAATATAGTTTCACTAGAATTTCGTGGCGTTACCAAACCAAACCTTCTGTTCTGATATTATTATCCCAGAGAATATTTATTCTTGGGGTTTTATATTTTATATTATACGTATACATTTTTTTTCTGTCTGCGGAGCTGCTTGTGGAAGTTTTAGAAGACTTCATTTAATATGTCTCTCCCAAGTCTTTTGAGAGCCCAAAGTTCAGATGAGAAATGTAAGAGCTAAAATGTAAACCTCGGTCCTTCGGTTGAGCGTTTTAAGTTTGCGAGTAATTTAACATTTCACATAATCAGATTGCTGTTTGTTCTTTCTTACAATAAATAACGCCTTTATTATAACAGTGTGAAATGTACTTTGTTTTATAATTGCACCCACACTGCTGCAAACGTCACATCATCCAAACACCTTCCAAAATTTTGGGCCACAGTTAAACATGATTTATGAAATAATTAATTTGTCTAGCCAAAAGAAAGTTCAACAATGCTTTTGTACATGATGCTTCAGTATTATCGCAACAAAAATAAGTAAGTCTGTGTTTGAACTATAACAATTTTGCGACACGAGAATAAAAGAATCTTAAAGTAGTCTGCTGTATTAAATTTACACCTAAAAATTTCTACCTAACTGTTGTTGGCTATGGCAGATGTTTGCTTTGAAATATATACATAAGTATAGCTAAAGTAAGTAAAAGTTTTGTTTTTATTGGATCAATAAACATGACCGGATTACAGAAATATGAATATACTAGCTTATTAATATTATTAATTCATCAAGCTTGCTGCGGCCAGTTGGGCAAAAGCGATTAGGCAACTGAACTGAACCTCATTTAAAAAAGAATAATTGAGTGAAACAATATTCACTCTCCTGGCTTTCCCATGACCTGACTCTTGACTTTATCCTGAAAGGCTGGCATCGAGCAATATGTGTTCTGACTGAGCAGTTTAAAAAAACTGCAATAACCATTTATTGCGTAATTCAGGATGTATTCATATTAATTTTTTTCGTATTATAAAAATATAGCGGCATGGTGAATTCCGCAAGGAGTCAAACATTAAATTAGATACAGTGAAGTTTTATACAAGATCCTTCGCACTGAAAAGATACACGAGAAGATGCTAGTTTGTGGTTCATCTAATTTCACTAGCAGGAAATTCAGTAAGGGTTTTCAAGCACCGTCTGAACACCCAATATGTACATAATATTGCACAACTCCACATTGCCACGCCGTTGTTTCTATTTTTAGATTTCGTCTTAAATAATATAGATTCGCCAAGAGACGGCTTGGTACACACGTCCTATATAGTAGACATTGCCTGCATTGTGCCTACTCTGTGAGATGAGGCACAGTTAAATAAAAGTAATGTGAGTAAGATGCGAATGTGAATACAAGTTCTTACACCAAGCATGAAGTCATGAAGCTCATCATCAATGTTGACGGCCCACCGAAAACTGATAAGCTTAGGATGACACGTTGGAGAAAATGGACTACTTCCTTTGCTGTGACCTAAGACCACATGTTTCACAGTCTTTCCCATGAGGCAACTTTCCAACACAAACAATGTCGCTGGCTGCCTACTGTAATTGTACGTTGGCTTCCTTCTTAAAGTCAAAATTCATGAGAATGGCGAGCAAATAGGATTTTGACGTCAGAGTACAAAGTACAAGCATGAAAATGCATTAAGTCGGAGAATGCCAATTATAAAAATTATCCGCCAACCAAAAAAAATACAGAAAAGGATTAGATGGCAATTTAGTGGAGATTGTTCAGTGCAAAATGGATAAAGATGGACCTAATTCACGTTCATTGGATAGTACGACATTTCAAGCAATGTCACATCATCATAAAGTTGCTTGGTGACGCTGTTGTCGAGAAACCAATGGAATTCTTCTCATTTAATCTCTTTCCATCACGACTATACTTCTTTGTCTAAAAAGGGGCTCGAACAAAAATTAACACAAGCCAAAGTTTAACCTTGATTTTTATGTAAAGGGCACGAAAAAGTAAATTGTTAGCTTTATCCGGCTTAAAGACATAGGAATACAACAAGAATATAAGGATTCCAGCAATCTATAGGCAATGAATTTGTTTCTTAGGAAACTCATTATTGAGAAGTTTGTATTAGACAGGATTTATTCCATGATGAAATGTTAAATTCCAATTAATTTACACATTTCCTACTTCAACCCTAAGGCTGGATATTATTCTTTCTTGATTCCATTAGAACTCAATCAATGCGTTTTTGGTTTGATTGAGTCGATGTGCATGGAAAATTTGTACTGGAAATATATACGTAGAACCTTTCACAAAAAACCTTACTACGTCGTTTGTAAGTTGAGTGGGCGGAAAGGTTAGAAAAATAAGTAAATCCTATTCAATAAAGTCTAGAAAAGTAAATTTCCGATATCCTTTTATGAAGCTGGGCAATGAATCTATATAGGAATAGGCTTATTTCTAGTTTTATATTCGCAGGCCATTCATGTTCAAGAGTGTAAGCATGTTAAATGAAGTACACTTTTTGATTTACTAGCGTCAAGAATGGGAAGATGGATGAGTAACGGAAATATGAATGATTTTGATACAAAACATTTCGAACTTGGGAATAGTGTATATACATACAATTCATTGTACCAGCGTAACTAAAATACTACGCTGCTCTAAGAATTTCACCATACAGCTACAAATGGAAAGAGCTTCTTAAGACCGTAAAACTAAAAAGCAGCCACTGTGCGCTGTGTACCCATACCATAGGATTACCAGAGCATGAAACGTAGACTATCCCGCTTGACTTGATTTGTTGGATTATTAAGCAGACTCCGTTCTACGTCTATTCTAAAACAGTCTAAAGTCGAAGTTTTAAAATGGAATTGCATAGCGTTTTCCAACAGTGTTCTGGCATTACCAAATGTACAGAATGAAAATAAAATCACAAAACAAAAACGAAACGGAAGTAAAAGTCAAACTTTTCCTACATGTTTTAACCAGTAAATGATAGGCTAGATTACGATGTCTCCTGGTGGCCTCGCAAGCTTGTGAGCAAATTTTAAAATGCTGTTTTGCGATTTATTCGAAAATTATTAAAATAAAAATGATAATAATATTCAAATGCAAGGAGGACGCTGACGTTTGTTGCTAAATGTGTCGGGTAATCACGCAAAATTCTGCACGTGGCTGTCATACTTGACTTTGCTTTCACTTTATTTGACTACAATATTCGCTCAAATGATCTTTGAAACTGAAAGCGTAACCAAAATAATTAGTGACAGGAAATGAAATTTAATGACCTACTGAAAGTTTACTTTCCGGTTTCCGGGTGATTCCGATATTACTACTAATTGAGGAAACGCGATTCAAGTACAAAGACGGAGTTGTTAACCATGCGCCCGTATTACTTAAATATTATTATTTTATCCAAGCTACGCTAAAACCTGCTAAAAATCGAAGATCTCAATGCTAGAAATAGTTTTAGTAAAAAACATTGTTGACCTCAGTAACCTTCCGGACAAAACTAGAAACAACGTGGGTAACAATTTACGTAAAAGCCGTACTCCAAGAGAAAAGCGAATTAGGAGACGAGGTGGGTTTTTATTTCGCTGAACGTTACGGATACTCTAACATCCATCTGGCGCAGATCTAACTTAGGTATATGATACGAAATGCTCTACTACTTAAATACAAGAAAACAATTTTGGTATTCGAAGAGGGGAATAATTGAGAGAAGACGTTTCATTTCGTCCTAACTGTAAGACTTACGAATGTAGTGCTTTAATCATCTAATGTCAGATGAAGATATTGCATGAAAAAGTAAACAGTCTGCATTTGCTGACCTTGGAACTGGGAAAATTGATAAGCGTAAATAAAAACTGCACATTTCACGTAGGAACGAATTCTCTCTGCCTAAACACACAACCACACGTTTCCGACGCATTCCTGAGATACATACATAATTCATCCTGACTTTGTGGGCTCGTCATTAGGAAAGGGTGAAGGATGCGATGTAGTATATCATGACGCTAAAATCTCGTGGTTAAAGTTATACCCAAAACACTTAATACGTACCAATCCAACTCTTTACCCGTTTACTAGTTTTGAAAGTAATACCTAACTTTTGACCAAGTTTCATGGTCAAACAATAATATACATTTAATATATATTTACATTCATTTCACTTCCAGAAGTCACAACTGAAATTCTTTGGTTTCTGAAAAAGTAATGACTGACAAATCTACGTTCCATGCTTTTAGATTGTCTGGATGCACGAAATGGAACATTAAAACCCTAAAACACAAACGCTGTCGTGAAACAAACTATAAATTATTTTGTCTCGTCACGTTAACTAAATTAGATTTGGGTTTTCTTCGCAAGGCAGTTGCCAATTTTACTTCTGTTATCATTCAAATGAACATATGTATTCAATACGCTTAAGTTTTGTTTAAAGTCCATAAACAGCAAAATATGCATTTAAATATGTCTCGTTCTCAATACAGTTTTTGAGCTATTTAAGAAACTATTCGACCAGAAACTTTAAAACTGAGAGTAAATCCAAATAAAAATCTCAAATGCAGTTCCGCTTACACAAAGAAGCAGTTATTTTGTAGACTTTAATAGTTCTATAATATGTGTCTGTTTCTACTTTATAATGTACTTGTCTCTTGACATTTTTTGTTTTGAAAAGCTTCCGCGAGGACAAACTCGACTTTTTACTGGATTATCGATTATTCGTTTTTACAAGGCCAGTTTCTCAGCCAGTGACTAAAAAGCATAAAAATGCACAAAAGAGCAACGTCATATAATATATTTTATTGACTATTTAGCATAAAATTAATCCAATAGAGCGTACACAATAAACAACACATAAGTCATACAGTTTCATTAAGTACCAAGTAAACATGTTGAATTACTCAAATGCACATTGGATGTCACTTATAATTGAATTTATGCTAATTATTTTTCAGCGTTGTTGTTCCTGCTGAGACATGATCCTGAAACTTTACTATAATTCTTGTCATAAAAAGAACTTATAGCCCTGCTACTGCTATTGATATTCTACTATGTATGCAGTTATTCTCTTTCTTATTGTTCCTCCACGGGTCGTTTACCTACATCTAACCTCTCATGTTTCATCAACATTAAAAATTATTATGTACTTAAATACCTTGCCGAGAGGTTTGGGGTAAACTGACATTATAATAACTTGCAGAATCGCGTTCGTGTTTGGGTAAACTTATTTATAACCCATCGCGCTGGCCTAAAGTCCATGTGTAATATACCTACTTTAAATGAAGTAAAAGTTGTCCCTTCGTCCCTAAATTATGTGTTTCGTAAAAGCCAGTCAAGCACAGATCAAACATTCGGAAAGTCGGATAGCCAGACTACAACTCCATGACAATTTCGCTTCATGCATTATTTCTTTTAGTAGAGGCGAGCTGATGCACCATTAGAAAATGTATGGTAACTACGCCTCATTTAATGTAAACGGGGCTGGTGGTGGTAGACGACTACTGGTAGTGATTACATTTGACGAAGTCTAGTAAACTTAATGCTACTTTTAATATCGACAAATAAAATCTACCAATTCAAGGAAAGGGATCATCTAACTTTTCCTATTTTTTAAAAATATAATTTAAAATTAGAATGATCTCTCCATACTTTCCATTTCGCCCAATAAAACACTACACCTAGTAACAATATGTTTTACTTTTAGTTTCAGTTTAATATTTGCTGTCAACGGCAACAGTTTAAAGTATACTCAGTCAAATAGCTAATAAATAGATGCAACAAAGACTGGTTAGCCATTCTAAATATATACAATAAAGAATCCGAATTTTCCAAAGTTCGGCGAACATATACAAATCATATCGTAGTGAAGATGAGAGGAATTTTTCTGTATGAATGTATTATAAACACTACTTTAAGTCATTACCCTAAATTTGAGAAAAGCCTAGCCGTTGATACGATCATAAAGAATATAAGATTACCAAAAGGAAGAATGCTTGCCAATTCCTAAATAGGATCCATGGTAAGATTTAAAAAGATGACTGATGCGAGGAATGAGGACTGCAGTGTGCTTAGATAGTCAAACTATCGTCACATAATGTATTTGCTATTTTTATGTTTATTATAATGCCAATAGCAGTGGCGATTGACGAGGCCAACAAACCAAACGTTTCCTAAAGATGTCTTCTCATATACGATTGTAATTTAAAGTAACCCTAGATTAGACAGACGAGTCTGCGAGAGTAGATAAGTGCTTGTGATATATTGGCCGCAACACAACCCAAAATACGGCATGCCTATTACAACTTTTCACAAAAGAGACCAACGACAATCGCCTCTGAAGGGAACAGAGAGAAGCAGGAGATTAATGTTAAGCTGCAGTGGCACTGACTGGTGGCTACGTGTCATTAATCTGTTTTACAGAAAGCAAACAAACCGCCTTATTTGTTTGCCACAGTAACACTTAGAAATGATGCAAGGACCCGTCACTTCTTTAAATTGATGTATGCTCAGATGTTCAATATTTGAGAATGTGGGCAGGAAAATTGCAATAAAATGGCGAAAGAGAAAGTCTTAAAGTTAAAAAGATTGGAGAAAGTTATATGAAGAAAAGAAAGTCTTACCTCCAGTTAGCACAACTCGGTATATTTTCTTTGGTCGGCTGTTTTCTGAGTCCAAGTTTTTGATGAAATCCTTTCTGCATGGGACGTCACACAGGTCTTTGATGCTGGGATGAAAATGGAGAAAGCCGTTTTTCAATGAAGGACTTTCTTCGCCATTATGTCCGTTGCTCGTACCAACAGCGGCGTCTTCATCGGCAAATGGTGTGGTGGCATGAATGGTGTCCACAGCTGTTGTGTCCTCGACGTGGTTTTGAAATTCCTCGGGCTTTGGAACACACGATTTTTTTGCGAAGTTGGAATGTAGTTTCCCATTGGTGTTTTCCTGTTGCCCATGAATGTGCTCTTCAGTTGTTTCAACTCCTTGTTGCTTGTTAAGCTGACAACTGTTCTTCATGGCAGCGACAGGAATTCCGTCGGTACTTTTAGCAGGATTGTTTGCTTTGTTTTTCATTTTGTTGGAAATTTTCAATGATTCTTGATTTGAGATCTTCACAGAGTGATTGCTTATCAGTGGCGTTTTACTAGTAATAATTTTTCCCTCTTCGTTTCTATGAGGCATTATTAGATTAGAGGATTTAATATTTAGAGTATGGATTACAAAATAAGATTTCTAAGAGAAAGTAGACAGAGAGAGAAGAAGAAGAATGAAAGAAAGTGGGAACAGATCTCTGGATTCTAAGTAGTACCAATTAGTCAATCTCTCCTACTCTAACCAGACAGTTGGGGAAGCGTTCGTCATACGAATGAAACTGATTCCGGTATGGAAAAAAGTTGACAATTTTTCACCTTAAACGTATACATAATTAGCTTGGAGGTTAGTTTTTTTGGGTAAAACTTTACTTGGCAAATTAAATACTGGCTGTATTATTTCAGTTGATTCTTATTTTTATAAGTTTACAGAAAGTTTACGCACTTATACAGCTCTCAGCGACCTAAAACGTATAATACTTATCTCAGGGATAGGTAATGTATCTATTTTATGTATGTATGTTAAATGTTAAGAGTAGCGGTTTGTAGTACGAATTTTATAGTAATTTAATTTCTTTGAAGAAGGTTCTATTGGTTCAATGTTTAAAAGGTAGCACAAATAATTGTTTAAATAATTTAAAGAAATTTGTTTCTAATTACACCGGGAACTTTTACAAATTTTATGTAGTGGGATCGGAAGTGATTTCCAACGCCTATCAAATAACAAGGTCTGTCGGACTGATTTCGACCCGACCAAGTCAAGAAGAAAAGTGGAAGTGAGGAAGAAGAAATGAGACTCTTAAAGATGAGACGGAGACGTCGAATGGAAATGGGACTGAAACCAACAGGCTGAAGTAAACTTTGCAAAAGTATGAAAAAGCATGGTTCGCAGAATGCAAAAAGAAAGAAATGGAGTATAAGGCGCATATTATACAGCCGCTAAACCCGATCTATTCGGCAAGAACTCACTTTTTGCAAACCTGTAAAGGGTGTACCGATGCTTTGAGAGAAAACGTTGCACGATTAACATGGAGGTAACATCGGCGAGGGAATCGTGCATGTTCGTAAAAGAATGATGAGCAAGCGAAGACTGGGTTCCCATTCGAGAATCCTCGTTCAAGTGTATTTCTTCGCATAAAATCATAATGTACATATGTATTTGACAATATGTGCCATACTTGCAGTTCCCGAGCTTCAAAAAAGCTCAAAAATTAACGAACGTTTTCTGTCGGTATTCTGGGGTAAGACATGCGGCGCCGCCTATCTCCGTTGGAACACATTCTCTTCAGACGAGCAAATTTGACGAAAGCATTTTTGCCAGCGAACTAGCGGTCATTTTGATTGATCAAGCATTTCGCAATAAAAATATAAACACAGCAAAAGAACTTATTCAAGAATCTTTTATTCTGCGCGAACAATTAGTAGGGCGGCGTGGTATAACAACGGACGTTGGCTTTAACGTTGTTTAAACTTTAATTTAAAGTAATCATAGAATGTTCACCATTATGTAGACTAGACAGCAACCAAGCTGCCATTCTTTGTTTTGTGGCTAACATACCCGGCCTCAAATCACAAAATTTTTCCTATGTATTTCTATAAATACCATTCTTCATAAAGTAGTAAAATGCTAGGGTGCGTAGCATTCGGTTCGGCAGTTGGACTTTTTATTTTTGATAGATTTCAATTTGATTAGATGTACATAGTCAGCCAAATAAAAGTACATATTTAATTAAGAAAGGTTGAAAAGAGATATTATTTTTATGGTATTTAGCTCAAGAAAAGTTGAACGCAAAAGAAAAGAACAGGACAGGAGTGTTGACTTTAAATGGACAAGTTCTATGAGTTTTAATCGAGAGAATGCGAATGTTCAATGTTGACATATTCATAAATTCCTCATTCCCTCACGATTTGGTGAAAGCATTTAACCCTTTTTAAGTTTAAGAAAGGCCTTTAATTGAGTTATTTTATGGTAAATAGTATTTACATTGTATCGTATCATAAATTTTCATCGAATTTTATCCTCTTGAAGGATACATTTGCGAGTGACTGGTTGGGGTAAGATGATGATGAGCATTTTCTAGTTGACTAGTAACTAGTCACTAGTTGCTATTCTTGCTATTTACTAGCACAGTGAGTTGCAGATTGATATTGATGAGTAGTTGACTTTTGACTTGTTTTTTTCTCTTTTCACACAGCACCCGCGCCCATGTATGTATCGGTTCATTTCATATTTTTAGCATATTATACTCTCCAAAAGCAATCGGCGAAGAGCTGGCATTAACTTGTTCAGAAAAAAGACCGAATTTTCCATTTGAGTCGTCGTCGTTTCGTTACGAGCATCACAGGAATCCAAAGAACTCTCTACATCATAAAATTGTATTGGATGGAAAGCTTGCATAATATGCAATATGCATAGGATACCCCAAACCCAACTGCTATTTCAGCACAAAAGAATGACTCAAAGCTTGCTTGCACAGTGTATCTAACTGCTCCGTGTAGCCGTGCCGTGAATGGACGATACATAGAGGGCAGCGCTAAAAATGAAATACAAAACTCAACCGACGATTCTGCCTTCTGCCACATACCCAATACGATAGCCACTAGCGTGTGTTATCATTGCACCTAACAACCTAACTTTTTACACGAATCAGGCGCTACGGGCTAGTCGTCATGAACATCAGAGCTCAGCGAGAGCGTCTCTCTGTTCTATACCCTGCATCTTTCTGTACACGCTAGCCTAGCTGATTTATCCGAAACAGGAGAGGATACGTGTGTTAAAACTTGTAGAGAAAAAGATCCTTCAAGCAGAAATACAAATATCTTCGATTTTGCGAATAATACCTGATAGCAATCAATTTTCCATCAATTACACAAAACAGTGAAAATCTAGTAAAATTCTTCAATTATAATGATAATGTTGTGTTGTATTGAAATTACAATATAATATTGTCCATCACTTAATTCATATTATTTTGTAAAAGTTTTAAACCATCGACCCTGTATTATTATAATATTCCGCGGTTACATACTAATAGGAAAAGCGAAGTTTGCACGAATCTATTTGGTGAAGCGTTTAAATTTCTAAAAATTCGTTAAATAATTTTAATTTCCTGAGAGAGTTGGTTTTCCCTTACAGAAAGAAGACGAAATGTATGGAGGGTGTCTCGCGGTCTCCCAGTAGATACACACGTAAGCTGCATTCTTTCCTATCCTTCTGCAGTGTGCTTGTTTCCTCAGTCGGTTCTGAGCATCGCATCAAGCATCAGCAACAAAAAACTCTCTGCTTCTTTCTTATCTCTGCTGCTGCTGCTGCCGAGCTGAGCTGCAACCTAGCTTTTGTGGGCCTTTTTGGCCAAATTGGCTGTTTACAGCCCAACATAGGGGCGCCACTGGCCCCATCAACAATTCGTAATTACAATTTAATTTAATTTAATTCAAGGAGTCATTCTGGATAGGTCAAAGGATATAATATCCTAAATAACTATTTCGAATGCCACATTCACATAATAAAAATGGGGGAAGTGATAAAGGAAGACCTTACCACCAAGGAGCTTGCCAGTAGTGGTGGTAAAAATGACGACAACCTTACATCTTCTATTGAAGAGTGTGATGAAGTGGCTGTACACTGTTCGACACGTTTGAACCTCAAAGTGGTGAATTCATTGGCGCAGGGGAAAGGTACCGCAGATAGCACTGGTTATTCCAGGAAGGGTCTGAAAAAGGACACAACACATTACTCGAATCATCTCGATGGCGCGGTACTGGATAAGGTCCCCGAAGCAACAGCGCATCTGCACATGTCGACTGCAGATGATGATACATCTGGCTCCGACCTCGAGACATTTATAAACCTGAAAAACTTCAGACAAGAGATTTGGGACGCGTTTTTTTCTCGGATTATGCATCAGCAATGCTTACCGTTGATATCTTTCGCGTACTCAACTAAAGAAATCGCAGCCGCAGAACTTGAAAACGCTGAAAAGTTGGACTTCTCCGATGAAGACGATACTCCTTTGAAGAAAATAATTAGTGACGTTATTCATAAGAGTTCAAACTTGGATAAGAAGACGGTTAGTAGTTGCGATAGTGAAATCAGTATTGCAAGCGTGCCTGGAAGCCAG
>VYYJ01000349.1:0-66558 GCA_021029165.1 Cyphoderus albinus | reverse complement strand
TATCTTTGGCATTTTGGATCTGACACTTTTGAAACTTTGCACACTAACACTTAATAAGTTTAACTACTGAACAAAACAAACCGCAACTTTCAATATGCCTGCACTGGTCAGCTGTGACGAGCTAAAGTTGAGTTTATTAGGGTGGATCGGCTATTGTATTGATAATGCTGATATGATGCTATGCTCATGCTGCTGTGCCTCGCTCGTTTCTTCCTTCTTCTACACAAATACAATACATACAACACAATCAAGCTGCGTGAATCACGCATTTATTCGCATTTCGCATATTATGGCTTCACTTGCTGCTGTTGCTGCGTGTGTTTATGAATCACTTCCGGTCCGCCATGTTTCGTCACTTCCGGTGCGTGATATGGTCATTGTCCTACCTTCGCCGCTAACTTGCAATATGCTCGCACTACTGTGGGTCACCACTGGGTATGATTGGTCACTTGAAATGATGGTTGGTCAACTGGAGGTCATGGTTGTTCAGTTGAAAGGATGATTTGTCACGTAGGGTCAAGATTGGTCAGTTAGAGGTCATGAATCGTCAATTTGTGGTAGCTCTAGCTGAGACAAAGAATTAAGCATGGGTAGGATAGGACGCCCTGCCCATGTTAATCGCCCATTTAACGCGATCAAATTGGAGACTACTTGCGTATTAATTATATCGTAGTATATAAAAGGGAACTAAACGAAAGGAATCATGAAAATTGTTTAGTCTGTCTTACTAAAGTAACTGTTAATTACAGTGTTATTTAAAAAAGTCACCCGTACAAGAGTTTCATAAATGTAAGAGTCAAAAAGCTTTTCCTCGAAGGTGTTCTCCTTTCAAATAATAAGTCAATTGACAATTGATAATAAGTCAATTGATATTATTGAAATAAGTCTTATAACATAGGCATACTACATGATATAGGAGTCGATATACTAAAAGTATTTAATCCTGTCGCCATGCTATATGTCGCCCTTGTCAGACTATAGACAGACAGACGCAGATTCTTCTATTAAATTTAAACTGCAGTACAGCGTTCGTATCTACTTCATGCCATTTTTTATTCTCTGATCACTGACAAGGAGGGACATGGAGAATGTTATTACATTTTAATTCTCCAAGTGCACAATAAACTCGATTAATAAACTCGACAGTAAACTCGATTACTGTGAACACGATACGACGCATTTTAACTCCGTCTAAAAATTCTACAGCTATTCTAAAGAGGTCAAGGTACCCCCGAAGCGTTCTCTTATTGTGAATGCCAAGCAGTCTCATACATTATATATGGCGTGTAGTATAAGGAAAATACAAACGTAATAAATGCAATGCATGGCGCATCTCTAAGTCAAGTCCATTGTATGTATTATCCTCACAACTACCACGTATCTGTTTTCCATCAATATAAAATGAACCTAAACCGAGATTCATCGAGACTTTTCTGTTCAAAGTTCAAGATTTGTATTAATATCTAAATTCTTAGAGGGATTACTAAAATACATTTCGAAAACTCCACAGAGTGTATTCATTCCATGAGGAATCGTTTCACACTTTATTTGTCAAACCTTTAAAGAGGATAAAGACACCTTATTTGAGATGTCGCCTATACAACAGTTATCAGATCACAGCAGGTAATCAAACACGTATCTTCCTTCACAAATTTACTTTGTCTATTTAGAGCTGAGAGAAGGTTTGCAGAGCACAATGTGCACATGTATCATATAACTGAAAACTGGATAAAAAAAGGGAACAAAATTTTTCCGGCTTTCCCTTCACTAATTGACAGATAGACACTTTGCGTTGCCGTAATGTAATCATCTTTCACCGAACTCTGAATTGAGCAATGCACCAACGTGGAGATATGTAGTCAGAAGCTAAATGGGTCCAAACTTGATCCGATACACTTTTAAGCCTTTTTCACTTGGCACTGGAGATGTTGAAGTCAAGCACCTCACCAAAGAGGTTTTCTTCTCCCGTTTCTATTTTCTTTTACTCCACTTGCTCCACTTTTTTGAGTGGAAAGGTGGGAGAAAGTACACAAAGGAAACTGTCTCAAAGCAATTTTCCACGTTACTCTGAACTGTCTTTATACAACAATTCTGCGACCGTAAAGCATACTACGCGAACATAAGGCTATTATTATAAACTACATAATAATAATGTTTTTAATATGGAATCAAGTAATGTTATTGTAAAATCAGCTTATTAATGAACGCAATAACGCTAATGTAGGAGATCCCTGGGATTTGACTTTATTTTCGTGTCTCTATGGCGAGAGGATAACGTCACTTTTTACATTCAGACTTGATTTCATGTACCATCCCGGATGAAAATAAAACCGCGTATTATGCATGATTATGTATAAATGCTATGCATATTAGAATATGCATAAAAATTTATGCATAATTATGTATAATTATGTTTCACTTTTTGCATAGCAGTTTATGCATAATATAAGTATGTACAAATTTGTATTGGCTTATACATAACTGCTTATGCATAATTTAAAATGCATAAATATCAGTCAATTCTCGCCACGAATTTTAGCATTTTATGGCTAATTCGGCATGAAAATTATGCATAAAATTGGGAAAAATTTTCATCCGGGATTGCTTTCATTACTGTTTCACCAAACACTTTCATCGGCCATTGCTTCTTATTATGTTTTGATTTCAAAAGAAAGTAAATGTTTTTCGTTATTGTTACAACATGGTGACGTTTTCATGCCTAAACCTAGGGTAAGAGTTAGTAAGTCAGCGGGAATCGTACTAAAACAGTAGGCGCGTAGTGGAGGCATTCCTCATTCCAACCATTAGCCATTTTTTAAAAAAATTGCAGTATGCAGATAGAGTAAACACAAAAACATTTTATCAAACGACAACGTTCAAAACTAAAATTTGGGTCCCACAGCATGACAATGTTGGTAAGAGACGTTAGAGAAGCATAAATAGGAAAACATGTATGTGTATTGACATCGGTCATACGCATAAAAGCGAAAAATGCCCGGGGTAAATTTAGTAACTGTCAGCAGCGGCACAGGAAGTAATCGCAGCGGCAGCCTGTTTACACTTTTTGTTTGCATTGCCTCTCCAAATAGTCTCTAGTGGCAAAGAGAAAGTCAACATTTTCATTTTTCTCATGATCATTTTGGAACGTAAATTTGGCTACTCATCGATAAGTTTCACTTTTTCCGTTTACTTTTCTTTGATGCTGCAACTTTCTTAAACTAACGGCATCCGAAATATAATAGTGTGTCAGAATGAGCTTTATTGCTGTACACGATTATATAAAAAACCGTAATAAACTTTGGTAAAGTAGCTATTTAAATGACCCAGAAATCGAAATCCTTGTCTGAATTTTTGATTTACTATTATACAAACTTAGGTATAGCTTTCCATGTTTATATAAAATTAAGTTTACTTCTTCGAGATTGTTTGATGACATAATATGTCACAAAAAATCATTCTAATTGATATCATTATACTGACCTATTTTATTTGATACGAACCAAAATATTAGTGGGAGACTTCTGGAAAATACTATTTGTAATTTTTGTAAACTTTCAGGAGGAGATGCATCCTCCACTAGTGCAACTTCTCGTACCGGTGGTCGTGTCAAATTAAGGAAACGCAAGTTGTTTGCTGGAAATGGGGCATGCGTTGATCTGGAAGACGTGACTGTTGAGAGTGACTACAAAGGACCGCACATCAAGCTACCGATGACATTACAAAATCTTCAGGAGTTGATCGATGGCTTCAAAAAAAAGAAGGTAAATAAGAGACTAAAAAGTATTCGCCTGAGCAAAGACGACGAAGAAAATGCTCAGTGTTTTACTTCAATATATGATGACAATGATGATAGTAGAAAGAGACGGCGGAATCAAAGTGGAAGTGCATTTCTTGCTCAAGCGATGACGAATACAGTAATAGTTGTCACTATCAGTCAACCAGCATGTCAAAAGAAGGCTCGAAAAATATGCAAAGTGAGGCCGCTGACAGGAGGATGAAAGAAAATCAATAGTTTTCATTATTTTCTGAAGGGATGCTTCCCAACCCTTTTACCATCATATCAAAGTTACAATCAATCAGCATTGAGTCAATGAGTGTCTCATGGCGTGACCTCACAAGACTTAGTATTGACATGAAAAGATGAGACGTTATGTGAAATTGTCTTTACGCCAATCGACTTTCAATTGCAGCGTAGTAACTAGAATTTATTTAGATAAAAACTACAAAAGCGACAAGAGAGATCGAAACAAAACTCTGGGACCGGGAATTTTCTTGGACAATAGACACATTTCCATGTATTTCATTAGCATATTGCGACGATGTCAGGGTTACTTAAACTCCTGCCACTCCCAATGATTACGTTGTTCGATTTCCATACAAATTAGTAATAGAGAAGTTGTCATACACCGTAAATCTAGATGTGTTATGTTTTAGCACGTCGAGCTTAATGCGTCTTTTGTTAAGTTGGGAATATCCAGACAAGTAATTCTAAGTACTTTGCAAGTCTAAAACTACAATGCCTTCAAGAGTCGAGTGACCGGCGTGAATGAAATGGTGACGCCCAGAATTTTATCTATGATGTTAAGTAAGTTGAGAGTTGAGTTGGACTTACAGAAACAGAATTGGTTTAACAGAAATGAGTTAGTACATGAAAAGTGTTAAGCGGTACTTGCTTCCGGAAATAATAACACTACCACGGAGGGACACCGAGTAATTGGATAACCTAGTGGACTGTTTTAATATGCTTTCCCTTTCAGGTCCACATTGTGCTAGACAAACCCCTTTAGCAACTTTAGTATCTGCATATTTTACTCCTCTTCCTCGAACAAAACGCTGCTGCTCAGATTTATGTAGTTAGCACCGCTGATGTCCCTTCCCAACATGTAAAGCAATTATGTTCGGTTTTTACTACTTTTTCGGCTTCATAAAGTTGAAACTTTTCGCTGTGGATTCCATTAAAATTATTTAAGTACGTTATGATCTCTTATTAAATTTCTGACCATGATTCAATGTTCTGCTACGCAATGCAGTAATGCACTCCACTTTAGACTGGAATACCATTCCTCGTCCTAACTCACCTCTCACGTTTGCACTCCCGTTTTACGGCACAACTTTCGCATTTCGTGTGAAGTACCCATCCAAATAGTCTGGCATTTGAAAACTCAGAGAAAAACACTCAGGAAACTGCTAGCTACAAAAAATTGTTTTTGAAATGTTGATTTCAGTAGAAAGGATCGATTCCGGATCAGCCTTGCAAGTTTTGGTTTGTTCTGTGGTAGATCGCACTTTTTTAAGGAATAATTTTTCTCCTTACAGGGGTTGAATTCACTAAGTTATGAGTTATAATTATTTATAATCAAAATAAACACTCTGACAGCGAGAATGTTTAACAATTAACCATGTATTAGTTCCAATATAGTTAGTATAAACTCTTGAAATCCCCAAATTAACAATGCATAATAATCTTCAATAATACGTCTGACATATACGGAGATACAGTTTCATTAGATTTGCAGTTCAAATCCTTTTTATTGAGTAAAAGTTTTACTGTGGATTATTATTCAATTAGTGCCAAAAATTGGGGAAAAAAGGTGAACATCTGATTAAATTAATGTTGAATAAACTTAGGTTTCACATCTTCGCAATTCTCGGTAAGTATTGCATCTATTTCAGTATTCTAAAAATTGCAAGACTTCTGTTACCCACTTTATACGAAACACAAACACAAAAATCTTAATGTGATAATTCTTTTACAAATGTTCCATTTTTTGGCATTGTAAACAAATTAATTTCACTCGTTGTAAATATTATAAAATTAACCGCACTACTTCATGGTACAGAACAGCTTAATAAATATAGCAGTATTACGCAGTTCAAAGATAAATTATTACTATACCAAGAACTATCTCTAATTAATATAGGAAGGGCAGTCCTTGTTTCACTTTTTCATTGGAAAACCCTGTATACAGTGCTTTTATAAATTACACCCCACCCAATCATTAATAATCTTACCACGCAATTTTTATGATTAACATTATAATATGTCACAATTGAATATCAAAAATAAGCGAATATTACGGTACAGTTGATATCGTTCAATTATTGATTTAGCTGTCTCGATGTCTGAATGTGGAACATAGACTGAAAATATATGTCATGTCATGTTACACAACAATTATCCTTTCATGCCATGCAGACACAATGTGCAGATTCTTTCCACATTGTCAAAGACAATACCCCTTAATTTGCAAAGAAAACTTCACTAAGTGTATACTTTGGCATTCTTAGAACTAAAGAGAAACTTTCTTAAAGAAAGACAAAGAAATATGTGGCCGAAATGTTGGTTGTTTATGCACAAAATAAAAACGTCCGGTCATGGACATCAGAAAATATACTATCTTTAGCTATCACCTCTAAAACTGGCAGTTTGAACCTAGGCATTTCCTACTACATAAAAAACCATCCAGTGCAAATTCTGATGTTTTTAGTGTCTGGTAACGATTGTAAGTTCATTTTTACAGGTAAAACATGTTATGAAGTATGAAAAAAGACTACACGGTATTAAGAGAGTGGTGGCAGAGATACATATGATGGATTGCATCTTTCATTTACATGCATATTCATAAGTTTAGCTGACATGTCAAACGGATGAGCAAACACAAGTAGGAGAATTCAAAGGAAAGACACAAATGTCCAAAGAAATTACTGGTACTCTAGCGTACAACTCTCTTTTGACCGGAATGAACTGGCCATTGCAATTTCATTTTTGGTCTTCTTTCTTACATGTTTCTCATAGTTTTAAAAAGTTGGAAAACGAATTTATTGTGTGGAAAACATTACTGTTACGTAATAAGACATTTGTCTATTACTGTTAACGAAGAAGTAAAAGGAGTGAACTTTCATAACGTTTAGTAATGCATTTTAAGGAAATTGTGTAATTTACAAATATTTTTATTCATATTTTTGTCTTGAATAATAAAAGCAAGAAACGAGCTTCACGAAATTGTAAGCTAACGAGCTAGGGGAATAAGCATTCAGATTTTACTCGGTCTCGGATACTTTTCTCTTTAGGAGTGTGATTAGAAGGATACGAAATGAAACAAGAAGAAAGAAAAAGGAAAAGGTGAGGACGTAGAAAGCGTATGTTGTCATTATGGAGGGGGAAAGTGTTCCATTAAAACTTTAATGAAGTGGGTGAACTGTAATGGCGATTCAGGGAGATTGCGATGATAATGCTGATGGGACTCTTGTTCGTTTTAAAATGTAAATGACACATACATACAAAGTAAATTGCTTGCAACCATTCTGGAGAGCAGATTCTCTGTTCATTCTCGAGCCATGAATTTAAGTTAATGCAGCTTTCATTTTGGGTTGTCTCTGAGATGAAAAGAAACAAACAATTTAAAGGAAGGAACGGTCCGCAGTTTAATACAAGATTGTTGCTTTTATGGATGGAATTATCTCTCTCTAACCAAACTTTCTGCAGTTTTATACCATTTTAAGGTTAGATTATTATTGTAGTCATAACCGTGCAGCATTAAATGTAGGTTGTGTAACAGTACCAATGGCTTACTTTCTACAGGATGGCTGAAATTTACCAGGCTTAATGCGCCCTGTCATTGGCTCAAATTTTATGGTAGGCTTGAAGAAGGCAGAATGATGACAATAATGATACGAGAATTAGGGGATCTGTGTTGTTGCATCCAACAGAGTGGAATGATAATTGTATAGATACATGCTGTTCTTAAACACGCGGCCAAGAAATCAGTGTACTACCTTCATTTTATGTATTTATCACCTTAACAGGCATAATATTCAGGTATTCATATGTCGACCCTGTTCTTGTATAAGAACCTGCTTTTATTAAAATGTGTCTGTGCAAATGATTTGCACAATCTTTGAAGCATACCTGAAAAGTTAGAGAAAAGTTTTGGACTTGTTATTCCGTCTCAAAAGAAAAGTAGCATGTTATTCCATAAAAACGTTGTCTATTATTACTGTCTCCTGTCTCCCACTTTTTCAACTGTAAGGAACATGTGAGCAACTCTTTAAATTTTAAACGTAAAATCAGAACTCCTACGCAGAGTGTTTGTACTAAGAGTGTCTTTTAATAATACACTGGTGAAGGTGAATTGGTTCAAAGACATTTCCTAATTGAACATGACAGGTGTTTCATCTAACTTTCAACTTACTTTACTTACTTATTGTGTAGTAAAAAATCATTTTTGTATTATTCTCTCATAAGAGCGCAGCAACAATCTGCTAAATGTCCTAAACATAGTATTTAGACGACATCATCAGACTATATCTTCTATCCTTCATCACGTATCATTCGCAGTTAAATCCACTTGGACCATGCCAAAGATTCTCGAAACTTATTTTTAGAGCAAACGGGAATTTAATGTTTTAAAGTATCATCATTTTTAATGTTTTCAGCAAATATTTCTAATTAGCACCACTGTTCAAATTCTTGAAATTCTTTTTGAAATTAATCTTTGTTGGTCCTTCAAACTCTATAGGTCTTACATGTGAAGTACGTCGCACTGATGCTAAGGGTGGCAGCTGCAAATCTCAAAGCGCTTCCTAATTTCAATCAACCGTCAACCTCGCTTTCAAAGCAAATTACAATCTGCGGCGATCTTCACGGAAAGCTGGATGATCTTCTTGTAGTTTTCTATAAGGTAATGCAAGCAAAATATTTTTGAAAATATTTAGAGCACATTCTGAGCAACAAGCAAGCACTCAAGTATAGTTAGCGCGATTAAAAACTTCCTGTCCTAATTAATGTTTGTGAAAATGAGGTATTCACACATATAATGAAAAGCAAAAATTATCTACACCTATAATTATAAAACTAAAATAGGTCGCTCGCCATTTTTTTATTTTCGAAATTGCTACATAGTAAAATATTTAAAAATAAAATGTGGACTAAAATGCATAAGTCATGCAGTATCTAAAATTTAGATTCTAAATGCAAGTAAGCACTACAAGTAAGTAAATGCAATTAAGCTTGAGTATATGTATATTTAGTAGTCGCAAACTATCTACATAGATTCAATATTGTAACTTCGCTTTGCCTTTCCCCAACGACATTCCGGTTATTTGCGTTGCTCTTTCAAGTATAAGCATCATAGCATGACATACCCAACTATTACTTCATGCATTATTGAGTAGTAAGTTTGACTTTTTTGTGGATCATCCATCTAAAATTCTCATTGACCTCTAGTCCACTCTACAGTCGTGCGTGTTTAGACTATGTCTACTGAAACGAAGACGGCAATACACACAAGATCAAAATAAATAGATACCTACATCCCACAGTACTCTTTTTAATGAAACATGGTAATTGAGTTACCTAATAATGCATGAAGATCATCAATTAGTTTATTAATCAATTGCATTTACTATTGCACTCCGGCTCCCTCTCTCTTCAGTTTATCGAAAAGGAAAAATAAAAAGAAGAGTTAAATACCATTCCGCTCTATCATTTCTATTTCTCTATCGAACTGTAATCAACACTAAACATTTATGTAAAGACGATTAGATGGTTGGTAGTTCCTTTAAAATAAATGAGTTGGCATGACACGCTTTTCGATTAAAAAGCATTTTCTCCAGCAGAGTTATACGTTATGATTAATCCTTTTTAACCAACAACGAGCTTCGCATATTTGTCGGTTATGCATACGAAATTGTGCTGTACGTACAGTGTACTAGGTACAAGACCAGTAGTGCGTGCATTAGTTTTGTTTTCACGTGTGGCGTTGGAAAATAACATAATGCAGTTCATTCTGAACAAAAACGATACTTATTTCGCTCAGCTAGGATTATCGAAGCATTGTTCATTTTCCGCTGATGGGGATTGGGGATGGTGCACACATCCGTCAAAAGTTACAGCAGTGATGTTGTCAACTTTAGGCTTGGGCTAATTTATTTATACAGAGTTATTATTACTACATTAACAATTCAATGATATTGGCGGGAAACTTCGTTGATGCTTCATCATCAATATTATCTGAAACATATTTTGAAAAGAAAACTGTCAAAGAAGGACAATGATTAAGGAACGCTACAATGTGTCCTCCAATTGTGCTAATACTATCTATAATACATCAGAAACTAACTCCATTGCAACAAGATGAGATCAGTATGTTCGCTACTCTTCCAGTTCCATGAATGTTCATTATTAAATTGTTAGTTTTTCTGTGAGCGGCATTCTTTCTCTTGTTCTATTCATGTTCATTTTGTGCTTTTCGATTATTATATGTGATTGTTTCTAACATTAAAACCTGTCTTCGACCTTATTGTTTTCATATGACTGATCAATTTCCCAAATCACTTCATTCATTCACAACACAAGCTATTCACTCTCATCAGTTCAAACGGTCACAACTTCGACACGGAAAGTCCTTTTAGTGACCACATTAATCCCATAAAATACGTTAAATATTAAAAAAATATGCCAGTCACGACTTAAGGTTTATAAAGCATGAAACTCAGAATATAAGAAGTTTGCTGTTTCCTAAATAATAAGATAAGGTTAGGTTAAGTTAGTTCACTACTGTAAAAACCAAAGATATAAAAAACAATTCACTACAAACAACACGGAATTGAGGAATATATTGAAACTGTTCTACTTTTACAACAAAAGATTTACAGTAGTATATTCCTATATTAATTGTATTTATATTGTGCAATTTATCTACAGTTTATTCGAGTACAGAAAATCTCAACCATGCATTAACCCAATACTGTGAAACGAACAATCGACGTTTTGCAGAAATGTTTGGTAAAAGCTATGCCTGCGATATCGTGAATGTTAGAGTTACAACAGTTACAAGGAATTCGAGAGAGGAGCTGCCTTTGTGATTTACAGACCGTGAATATAAATTACAAGCGTTTCCGATTTCTACGCTTTATTGAACAATGTTTCCAACTTCTTTTTATCATTATCATTGTCGATTTGAATCAACGTTCAGAGAAAATAATGACAAAGGATGTTGGAAGAACCATGTGCATTTTCCCTAAAGTTGTGTAGTATTGAAAAGCAATATGATCGCTCAAGTTTTTGCATTGATGAATTACTATTATATCATTTCACTAACTCTTATCATTCAGTTTTCAGTATCATAAGAATATGAATTATATTACTCTCATTCTTTTAATTTTTTGTTCCATTCATCGCGTTTCATGTTGACGACGTCAACTTGACGTTCTGGTCATTCCTTTCATCTCCTTTGTTTTTCTCTACAAGCAAGACCCAATGCAATAACTATGTTTGGTTTGCAAGAAACAGCATTTTGCCACCTTTCTCATGATACAGCGATCGGAGTTTGTTTCTTCATGGAGTGTGCAATGTGCATGCAACTATACCACAATTTTAATGCATGAGAAAATAAACTGTTTTCCATTTTGCCATGGAAGTGTTGATGTCGTGTCTCCATGAAAGTAAGTTGGGCAGATATTTCGAAGAAAATGAACTAACTCAGTCATGATGAAATTTATTACAACTGTACAAATTCTTCTTGTGCAACGGAATGCAATGATGAAAAGAGCATAAAGTTGGTAATAGTTCATTGATTATGCAATAATTTATGACCCAACATTCATGTTTTATCAAAAATGGCTAGACACTTTCATGGTGACGGCAGAAGACGAAGGTTTCCGGAGGAAGCCGCCCGGCACTTTCTGCCTTTATATTTCTATCAGTTTATAAAAGGCGTCTCAACCAAATTTCGCGAAACTAGGTAACCTGACTATAAAAGGGACGGGAAAACGCCGAAGTTTGTTTTTATATATTTTATCCCCAAAAAATGTGGTTGACCTTTTAAGTTAGTATTATTGATGAATTTCTTCACCTGAAAAGTCATGAAGATTCAAACCGAGTTTACCTCTTGTGTTTCTGGTTCAGTTGGTAAAAAAGTCCCGGTGACCAACACTTTATACAATTCTACGTCTAATCACTTGCTCTCACCAAAGCCACTGGCCATTTTCCCTCGATTTGTTCCCGAGTTATGATAAAAATGTCATCACGAACTTCAATCCAAATCGACCGTAGGTATTACATAGGTTTTAATTTTCCGTGAACTCAATAATAAGAATGTCAAGCGGAACTTTAAGTCTTCCGAGTCGAAGTAAAATGCCCTCGCGCGTTATCCCTGAAGAATATGCTGCACATACATTTTGTACATTTTTCTCCATACCAATTTACTTCGAGTGGCATCAGTAAAAAACAACAACTCATCCGTTAACTCCTTATACGCAGTAAATATTTCATTTTACATTGCTGTGTACGAAATAGACTAAATCTAATATAAATGCACTTCGTAAGTTTCCATGGCCGCTTTTAGTTTAAGAGAGAAATGAGACGAGCTGAAAAACATAACAAAAATCTTGTCACTAAAATATATCACGTTTGGTATCAATTTATTGTACGGATATGTGTTTGGGATTAGATTGCGACCTAAAATGCTCCATTTATTTTTTCCCCGCTTGTGAGACTGTCGCCGTTTCGAATAGTATTTTTTATTGTTTGTTGTACGCTTTAAGCGCAGTATATATATGAGACCGTTATGCTTTTCCGGCTGTCCGCAGCCACTTTTCCTCATAAACCCCTAAACTGTGGACGAAGTTCCTGATTTCTGATTTTTTTAAAAAGATTGTGAAATACGCCTGGGCGGGGCAAGTTAAGTCGAACAGTCAACAGTCAACTTCACGCCAGGAAAAAAATGTAAAAGCTTCATGTTTTATTATTTTAACCTGGTAGCGAATGCCAATTTGTGATAACTAATGTGCATTGACGATGGGTGCCAACATTTTTCTACTTTAATGTTAATTTTGCAATTCTAACTATTCTGCCATGCCATTCTGCGTAGCATATATCTTTGAGCCTTAACAATGTTATATTTCACGGTTTATTTACTGTTCATTGATTCAGTTATCTACGACGACTACTGCTAAACCGGATAATCTGAATCTACACTTCATGTTCTTAAATTTAAGTTCCTCTATTTGTGAAGGAATGCACCAAAGTTAAGTTTAGGCATTAGGACATTCCATTACTGATCAACAAATGTACCTTAGGGTATCACGGTTTATTAAGCATTTTCTGTACTCTTTTTCAAAGCTGGGATCAAAAGCATACTTTTGCTTCCAATGCATTCATTAAAACTCAATCCTATTGGGATTTCAATCGTAATCGGGTGTAAATTTGAAATCAAAAAGATATACACAATAATACGTTCAGTTTCAAGTTGATTATATCAGGATGTCCATTTAGTAAATTATTTGACATTTCAAATCACACCAGCGTCTATGATTGGCGAAGCTGCAAAAAGAAAACGAATTGGAAATCAATTTTTGTACGTTATATACATGACGATGCACAGTTTCTGCAGCAAATATTTGACATTTGGGGACAGTTCCTATGTACATAGTTGTTAAGAACATATTAATAAACTCAATGAATTTGTGTTTATGTGGCGCACTCTTTGCGTGAAGGAGTTGTGAATTAAGTCGAAGTGCATTAGTACTTAATGATAATGATACCCTTCACAGTTGTACAGATATTTTAATACCAATATTGGAATTGGAGCACGATCAGAATGTATTACTAATGATTTAGATGTACTCTTGTGGTATCTCGCCAGTAGCTTCCAGCAAAATGCATTTTATTTTGCTCTAAGTACTTTTAAATTTTGACGATAAAGATAACGTGTACCGAGTAACGAGCGTTGGCTACATCAAAAACAAACCTCATAGACCTCTTGTCAAGAGTTCCAGGCGTGTTTATTTTTATTGTTATGATGTTTTGGTGCGTCGTGCCTTTTGTGGTTTGGCTTAAACAGTTTACAAAAGCGAAACACCGACATATATCATACAAAACTCTAATCATTATCATAGTTGCTTCTGGAATGGGCTAGATAAAGCGAAATGGAAGTTTAAATTGTTCCACGGGAGAAATGACTAACATGGCAAGGTAGAAAAGACCGAAAAACTAATATAAAACGACTAGCAATGGGTTGGTCGGAGAGTGCCACTCGCAAGATGACGATGATACCACGAAGAAGAGAGTTTTAAAGAATTCTGTGAGACAAGGGAACAATGTGCGTTGTCGTTATCAAATGCATTCCGTAGATTTCATAGCAGTGGATTCAATTTATCATGTCAAAACGCAGGCCTTTGGCTACAAGTTTATTCAAATTTCATGAAGTAAAGGGCGAAGGGGCATGAGTACATTAAACTAGGGAAATTTTTCTCTAGATGAGCACATAGTGCAAATAAAAGTGATGGAAGTGTAAAATTTAATACACATTTCAGCCACTCTTTTTGTAATATTGAATGCATTGTGTTGGTTGGTACTTTGCATTCCGCATTGATTTTATCTCTCCGTGCAGAAAATCTCGCTGCACGCTAAACACTAATGGAATCAATGTACAGAGTAACAATGAACAACAACAATAACAATGGCCTGTGTAATAATTCTCTCATGACCTGACAACGCTCGCTTTTATGTTTTCGAAGTCTTTTTCATATCAGGCCCTTAAACCGGGTAGCTTTGTGTGAGTAATAATACCTCTTGCTCCGGTTACACGACCAGAAAATAAAATTATTATGAATTCAGAACATAATATCTAGGAAAATATTATGTACACGCGATATAGTTTCGCAGTTTTCAAAACTCATAAACGAAATTTTGATGGGATCTGGTTACATCCAATGGCTTTGAGAACTAAACCGTAAAATTCAGCCTAAATTTAAATGCTTTTCCTCTTAAAAAACTTTTCCCCTCCCTTTTTTTACAGTCGTAGTAATATTTGTCGTGGTAAAATAACAATTCAACTTTTACCGTTCTCACTTAATGTATGTTTTCACCTGTGAGTAACACGGGGTTACACTAACTATTATTGTCGTTTTTGTGATATCAGGAAAAATATCAAAATAACAAGATTTTCTAGGTATTTTTGAATGCTTTATTGAATTGAGATAGGCAACGACATAAAGTTTCAGTAATGTTTCGAAGATATATGTGTTACTTGAATAATAATACAAATTTTAAAAGTTTTTCCTGAAATAAACAAAGCTGTGGAATGCATAACTCCAGCCCAATTAAGTAAATGAGTGGGTTCTGTTATACTCTTCAAAACTGTGTGTCCTTATGTCAGCAAATGATGCCTATCTTAAATGCGGTAACAATTTCTAGAGCTTTAGTTAAGGTTAACAATAAAATGGGGTTTCTTTTTATTGGCCTACACGGTTAGTCAGACAGCGGTAATAAAACACTCCACCATGTTAACTATATGCGACTTAGATTTTAATTGGAAAATAAATTAGCTCCGCATGTTTAATGATATAGACATTTGGGTAACCCTTATTGAATTATTGCACTTATCATTTGTTCATGTTTCCACTGTGTAACAACACGATGAGTTCTTGCTTACATAGATTACACAGCTCTCGTCTCGTAAACGGCTTGGCGGACGCGAAAATATTTTTTGACATATGCTATATGGTTGAGACTTAAAAAAGGTCATTGCCTTTCGCATAGCCGAGTTTAAAAAAGTACGTTTAATAATGTATGATTATGGTGAACATGTTTTGTTTCAAAATATTTTTGGTTTGAAGAATTACCATTTATTTTTTTAGGTTTGATTTCCGCTTCCAGGCGATTCGTTCACTCCATCCTTTCAAAATAGATTTTGAGTAAGCTTAAGCTTCAATTTTGAGATTTTTTTTTGGATTTTGCCTTGAGCCACTTAAAATTTGAATATTTCATCCTGTAAATCTCAACGAACACTTAGGCTTTTGAAAGCTTTCTTTTTACTTTCTGCTTTATGTTACTGAAACACTACGAATTTCAAAACCTTTAATTGATGTTTAACAACTTCTCTCTGCAAAAATAAATTGTTTTAATCATCGCAAAAATTAATTACTACAACAGTAGATAGTTTGCAATTGGTTAATCAAATTTGAATTTGATATGAATTTTAGAAAGTTGCTACCGATTTGTTTACGATCAACTTAATTTTTGTAGTTTCTTTTAAAAACTAAATATTAATTTTTGTATTTATAGAATGGTCTTCCATCACCGGAGAATCCATACGTATTCAATGGAGATTACGTTGATCGAGGCAAGCGGAGCATGGAAATACTCTTAGTTCTTCTCGCGTGTTTTCTCCTGAGTCCCGATGCGGTTTACTTGAACAGGGGAAACCATGAAGATCACATTATGAACATGAGGTAACACCTATCTTCTAGCACTTCTAACCTTTCCACTTAAAGAAAAGCCGATGATATAGTTCATTCTCTATTTTCATTCTATGAACAGATATGGATTCATTCGCGAAGTTCGACTGAAGTACAAGGTAAGTTGGGATATTGCTGCTGATATTAGTAGTAGATTCCTGGTGATTTCTTTCTTTTTTTTTGTTTTATCAAATTTCCTGGTCTATCCTCTTTTATCTTTGGTGTTTTAATATTATATGACAATGCTATAATCCATGTGGGCTGAAGAAGATACTACTTCGGTTATCAAAGACCAATCCTTAAGATACTTTGGGATAATTTCTACTTCGTATAAGTAGAAATATTGGGAGATTTTGTTAGCCGTCTCAGCAAATTTGTATTAAAAGAAATGTGAAAATGTTATTCGCTATAAATTAATTCGAACCGTTGTAGATTTAAAAAAATTAACTATTGAGGTTTTAGAGTATAGTATCTTAAAGATTCAAAGTGTAACATTAATTCTCTGAATAGTTTTAAAAAAGTATTCCAGCATTTCTCTAAAACTAACTTTATACTTAGATGGATAATTAAACTCTGAAATGGTTTTATACTTTTCAAGTTTCACGAAAGTCGGCCTCTGACAACCAAATTGGTCTGCTGTCAGTCAGTTCACGCAAACAAAGGATTTCTATAAAAAATGTAGTAGTAGTAATAATAAATATAAAACCACCCTTCAGGCATAATGAGAATAATTCAGATGACAAGGAAAAATTTAAAAGTTGATGTTTTGTTCCAGTAATTCCATGTAAAATGGCGCCCCTTTTGTTTATTTTGTTGCATACAATGCTAAATGCATACTGAGGGTTTTTATTACATAATTGTAATACTTACATGTACAGTAATAGCAGTTGATGAAAATGCCATTCCCCTCAACCTAGTTATTTAGAGAGATTCATTCATTTGTTTGACAGAAAAATTTCATGTTTGTTTGTAGGTAATGGCAGGTAAAACTAATTAATACAATCTTTCTGGTAGGAAACTTGTCAAATGTTTGCCAAATTAAGCGATATGGGGCTCATCTCGTAAAAATGTGAAAACGTTAATTTAACATGAAAATTTTCAGAATTGATTCCTGTCCGTCTCTTATCTGCCCAAACATAATCACAATATTTACAGTAATGATTCACAGACAGGTTTAAAGCGTTAGACTAATTCAATTTTTTTAAATGATGACGGGCTCGTCTAAAATATGTGCGTTCTAAATTTCTACTGATTTTCACGTTTGTTATGCAACGATACACACTTTCTCTGGCAACTCTTTCGAGGAAAGTTTGTTCATCGGCTGACTGGAACATAAGCGTAACTAGTCGAAGCTAGACGAAAATGTTGAAGACACTTATTTCAGTTTGAAAGGAGAAAAACACTAGTTCAGGCATTGCTAGTGGTGGCCATCAAGTAAATAAAAAACTTCTTTCGTCTTTTACCTTTTCATCTTTTTTCAGAACACTAATATTGCATAAAATTTACCTTTTTATCGCGGCCACCCCTATGTTTTCTATGCACTGTCTGGTAAATGTTGGTTTAGACTTCTGGCATGAAAAATGGAAAAAATTTAGGCCTATGGACGGTGAATGGTACATGATGAGTTTCCCCATAAGCATATGTACATTTTCTTAAAATGTCTTCCACAAAGCATCTCCACTTTCGCAGAAAGGTATGTAGAAGGCTTGTTTGTAGTGTACGAAGATAGTATTAAAAGCATTTACTACTGCGGGTTACTGCTACTACTTGTGGAGTTCAGAAACTCGAGAAAAGTGAGAAGATTTGCAATTTGTAATCTGTCTAGAGAGCTGACAGAATGATAGTAGAAGATGCAATGCTTAGGCGTTGAGAAAATGGAGAAAGTTCAGATAATGTTGCTGTTGGGACGACAGAAAAGCAGAAGGAAAAGATACAAATGTTGCATACCTAATGTGGCTACGGGCAAGCCGGTGACTGTCGTAATGTTCAGCAAATACACATAAATTTGATTTATACATTCAGAGTTATTTCTAAAACATAACGAACAAATTACCAACACTAGTCAAAATTTACTTTACAATTTTATACTTAAATAACTAGTTTTCCAACATGTTATCCAGAATCTATAAGTTGGAGGTAAAAAATAAAAACAGTAAACGAGTGAAAGTTAGGATTTGGGATAAAACGTGTAATTTGAACTAAAATACCAATAAAAATATATTCTACCAAAACACTTCACACTTCCATCTTCCCTTCATCTACGGTCACGGTATATCGATTGCGTCATTGTGGTAACGCAGAGAGAAAAAACATTATAGATTAGGGAGAGACAAATTGCATTTTAAGCTCACAGTATTTTGTAGTATTTTGGGGAACACTGAGACTCGAAAATATATTGCGTGTATTAAAACAGTGAAGATGATGGCATCAACATAACATTGTAGGATATGGTAAAACCACTCTATACCAGAAACAATATTTTCACGGATTTGCCGTTTCGTAATTTCTAACTTTTTTCTCTTGTGGGAACGATCTGTGATATGTGTGAATGAAGTAGCTTACTAGTTGTTAGTTGCCAGAAATACCTCGACGCTTGCAGGATTTACTTCAATATTTTCCGAAAACATTCCAGTGGAGATACAATTTTGGGCTATTCAATTGAATTTGGAAGCTCCTCAATTGTTAATGATTATACACAAATAATGTTTATAAAAATTACAAAACGAATCTTCTCCAGCGGGTCTATCTAGCCTTGCTATGAGCAAGATCTATCCAGTCGGTTGAGTGACTTTCCTTGACGATTTTACAACTAATCTGACAATTCGCGACAATAATTTAGTTAGTGGGGCTCCATTAGCGAGACGAGAGTTAGTCTATCATACCCTAACCAGAAGCGAAGATCCAAGAAACTTTTACCTCCACAAGCAGTGACTAGAAAACCTCTACTTATTTGCTTCAAACATTTATGATGAACGACATGCTTAATAGGCTTCTTTTAGGTTGACGAAAATGAATTTTGAGAACCCCAATACCAAAGAAAATTGTAGACCAGGAAAATGAGCTATTATGAATAAGCAAACTTTCTCTGAGAGCAAGTATTTTGGTTATTACACTCACATAAGAGCCGAAGTGGAATAAAGACAAAACGTAAAATGTTACAATCTGTAGCAAATTGCAACAAAGAGTATCTTGTTCTTAGGTATCTCATAATGAATGAATGGCAACTACCAAAACTCGTGAATCATTGTCGTCGTGTTAACTCTTCATTGTAAAATATGTAAATCCATATCCTTGGGAGTGATACACAGAAGATACGATTGAAAAATGATCGCGATAACTTTGCCGTCGGTAAACCTATCCAATATGTTCAGAATACAACGTTAAATTGCTGAGCGTTTGAAGCTGTAAAGCAAAAGTGCTGATTTTGTAATTCTTTGAAATCCTGTAACCCTTCATAATATGAAGATCACGAATCAGTGTGGTTCTGATCTGACTAAATGGAACTTCCATGTCTTTTTGTGTGCCGTTGGCACAAACAAATTAACAGATCCTGCTATTTATGTCCATCTAATCACACTAACATAACAGGAAAGAACTTTGATACACAACACACTCACATCTTCATATATGTACATACATAGACTAGGGATGCGGATGGTCACCTTGAAATTATAGGCAAATTGCCAAAAAATGTATTCCAATATGATGAATAAGCCTAATGAGTTAACAAATTCTAGGTTTTAAATCTGCTTCACTTGTTTGATTTCCAGATGTCACACTTAATTTCTTAATATCCATCATTAGAGTATAATGATTAATCGATGGATGAGCGTATTCTAAATGTAATTCAGAATTTTCAAGCATTCATTTCAGTGGCTTTGGGATATTTGATATTTTTAAAGCGACCAATTTATGATGAGATAATCTTAAAGAACTCAGGACTAAATCATCATAGCATGAGATGAAAAATCAGATAGCAGCATGATTTCTTAATTATGAACGATAGGTACTAACTAACTAACTGAGATTTGAACGCTAGTGTAGGTAGCAGAACACCAGAAACCTTTTTTCTCCGACGACATATAACCAAACGGCCCATTTTACGGCTCCGTCATATTGGTATGTCATATTGTGTAACTTGAACCACAACTCGCGCACAAAGAGGAACTAACGACTTGTCATTTCAAAGAGCTTTCTTTCGCCATATGCATATGTATACTCCAAAAGATTCGGTGGTTTGATTGAGAAAACTTTTGGTAATATAATTACTTTCAAGGATGTCAAAGAGTTTAATTTGATTAAATTACTTAAATAAAAATTAAATTCAGGTTTATGTGGCCCGCAGCCACTTTATTTAATTAGTTTGAAACGCTTTTCGCAGCTCAATCAGAATATCATTTTACTCTGGTCGGTTACCGAAATCCTAAACATGTCAACTTGTTAAGACTCTGGCCCCGTTGTTAGGTCTGGTACTAGTTTGAATTTTGCGTTTATTTTCTGTTTTGTTTTGTTGACGGCTTCTGTGGTTTATTAGGTTGCCAGACGCTCGCTTAAATTTACGAGAGAAAATTCTGAATAGTACAGGTATTGGAATTGGGGCGTGTAAAATTATTCCGTTTTACATACTAATAAAATTTTTTGGTCTAAAATTCTCCGCAGTTTAACTTCACAATCATAAAACCTACCGGCATGTGATTTTAATGCTATATTCTACAACAACAACTCGTCGTAAAATTTAAGGAGAAGACGGGCTATATAAATGAATGCAGATAAGGAAAGCTTTTCACCATTAAATAGAACAAAAGATAACTAACTGAGCAACGTTATCCATTCCGTTTTAAATCCATGCATTATTAAACAGCTTGCTGAGAACCGAAGTTGATGGTGTGAGAAGAATTTACTGCGCGATTTTATGAGGAATTTATGATTGGATCTGATTTTTACATTGAAATGGTTGGGTTCTTTCTGCAATATATAAACTACGAATCCAATTACAACTAAATGCTTTCGCTAGAAGCTGTAGAAAACAGATTTTAAAAAGTTGAGAGCCTTTTCTATTTACTGCCCTAGACCCCGGAAGACGGGCGGACCTGGGGAGAAATTTCAGGAGAAGCTTCACTTCCTCTGTATGAGAATGGAGTAGTAGAGTCTAGAGCAGATCATAATTGTAGCCCACGTCCGTGGTTGCTTTGTTCCCGAATTTTCTTTGCACGCACATGCATACATAAACCTAACGTGAATACTTCTTAGCTGCATTATTAGGGAGAAAATAAGGACGTCATGCTGCTTTTTAATAATTCTACCTACGGTATTTACTTACATAATCCAACTCATCTTATAATTGAAAATTGAAATGGTTCGCAGCAGTCTCCGGCAATTACTTGAAAAAGCCTTTTCCCCTATCAATCAAATAAAACTGCCTTTTCTCGTATATGGATTGCAGATTTCACTTTTAAGATCACATTCCCTGGCATCCTCCGTGTCTACTTGGGGAATATCATCAAATCGAACGACAAGTGAAGAATATGCCGACACTGTCCATTTTTTGTCTATGTAGAAACATCGTAATTATTCTTTGAGGTGGTCATTAAAACCAAAATTATGACAACGTTGCTTTACGTTTTGATTCCCTTGGAGGACGAAGAGAGCAGAGTACAAGAGAGAAAGTTGGGAAAGTGAATAGTGCATACGTAGTGCTATAGTGGTGTTTTAATCAGCCTCATCCCAGAAAACCACAGCACACTTGGTATTTGTCTATGAATTTCGTGGTCGAAGGAATTGTTTGCAAAACCGAATTCCATTAAACCAAAACTTGTCAAACTTTTATGCCGTCCTCTGGAGTAAATATGAGCGTTCAAACGCATTCATTTCACATTTCCTCAAGGGAGCGATGCCATTTAAACGGAAATACGCTCTTGTGTATCTTGTCGTGTGTCTCATTTAACACTCTAAACTTTTCTTCCTTAGAGAGGAAAACTTTCATTATCAGTAGGTGAGTAAGCAAGTTACTTTCCGTCTGCTTTACGACTACGAGTTATTCCAATCCAAGAAAGTCACTTTTTTCTCATTTTCACTCCATTGTTTTCACTCCTCCTTGGAAAAATAACAAAAATTAACTGGGAGGGGTAGAAGATAAAAACTGGTTATTTTAT
The DNA here is from genome assembly GCA_021029165.1 of Cyphoderus albinus. Lineage (NCBI taxonomy): Eukaryota > Metazoa > Arthropoda > Collembola > Entomobryomorpha > Paronellidae > Cyphoderus > Cyphoderus albinus. Next base: position 44,164 of record VYYJ01000349.1, on the reverse strand, counting down.
TTTTATTTGCATCAAAACTATTGGTTACTGGTTACAACGAAAACTAAAAAAAAACTTGGGCTTCTCATTTTTCAAATTTTCTTTACTATTATGGGCTAGTTTAAACAGCCCTGTGGAATACAACTTTGAGGTAAATAAAAGCGTTATGGCTGAATAGGCGGACAAGATAATGTGTTACTTGCTTCTTCTTACCATCAAATTTTTACTGCACCTGCGGCCATGGTGCAGGCATCCATCAACAGCAACTCAATTCCGTTTTACTTCAGTTTTCATCCCAAGGTGATTCTCCAACGAGGTCGTGGTGGTGAACTCTTCTTGAAACGCACATGTAATCTTGCATTACAGTCATTGCAAAAAAATGTCGTGGTGGGCAGTAAAACTCTGAATAATATTTCTGGCTTACAGTTTACTAAAATCGGCTGTAGCATGATCTCCTTTCGTAGAGATTTTAGTGCTTTGGAAAATGTTATTTTTGCTTCTCTTCTCTATTGAGATGACTTTTCAGGTTGCAAGCATTTTATTTTATGTGAGTGAATTTTAGAGAAAAAGTTGGAACATGTTATAATAGGAAATTTTATTGCGTTCCTCGAGTCGGCCTCGGAAGAATCTTGAAGTGGCAGCCGCGATGGAAAGTGCTGCAGGACATATGTGCATGTCAAGGACACGAGTTCTAGATGGCTAAATACAGCCTGATCCCCTCAAGGGACAAGTAACTTTTTCTAAGCTTCTGATACATTGCTTCTGTAATGCCGTTGAGGAGCGAAACGATTTATTTCTGGGTGCGACAATTATATTTTCACACATAACCAGCACATAGTAATTGTTGAGTAGTACATCTAACCTGAGGGTTGTGGTGAGGCTTATCCTTGCTCACGGTTGAATTCAGATCGAGAAGGAGGAAACATGACGTGCCTTTGTTGTTATTGATTCATCAAGAGACTACGTTCTCAATTTTGTTAAGGGTAATCCGAGAAACGTTAGTTGGGAGATATTCCTTTTACACATTCTGACATGACTGAGTGAGAGAAACGCAATAACACATGCACAAAACAGAGAAAAAGAAATAAAAGAAATTGAAAGATTGGAAGAAATTGGAAGTGGCACAAAGAAGTTGGAAAGTGAAACGAGCATTTCAGACGGTTCATTCATAGAGATGGGAAAGTTACTTTTTCTGTCGGAGAAAGAAAAGCGATCTCAATCTTTTTGGAAATGAGAGACCTGAAAAATAACTTGTGAGTGTAAGGCGTAACGTAGGTAATAAACTACGGAATAATTAACATGCATATTAGCACATGCTTAGATGAGGAAATAGTACGACATAGATGAAGTAGCGAAGTTGTGAGCAGAATGAGCTTGGAGAAATAAAGAAAGTAAATTAGTTTGTTCATGAGTATATCATACAAAATTCAAGCATCCGTACAACAACTTTCTCTTCTCCTCTGCTTCTCTCCCGCGATGAACCTGCATTTCGCTAGAGCCGTATATTTAATAAAATTAAGACGTTAATGTTTAGAAGCTAGACAACGGAAGGTGCAGCCTATTTTTTTTTATATTTTCTTTGTTGTGAAACAACGAAATTGGGACGGTGATAATTCTATTGATGTGGAAATGGATGATGACTAACAAGGTCTTGTATTGTGTGAAAAGAGAAAAGAGAGAGTGAGAGAAAATTGTTTGTCTCACCTAATTCACCTTTCCATTAAAGTTACTTTTACAACTCAAACTTTTAATCATTGATGTTACTTCCTTCACCTATGAAATGTTCTTACTGTTTCCATTTCTTGTTTTGTGTGTTTAGGTATTTTCAGGAAGATTATTAACTTTGATAGACCAAGTTTACCGCTGCTTACCTTTGGGAACAATCATTGACGGAAGAGTTTTGGTTGTTCACGGTGGCGTTTCCGAATCCACGGATCTCAGACTCATTGCTGAAATTGACCGACATAAGGTACCGCACCGCTTTCCAAAAGAATCTACTTTTGTTTGAATTAGTGTGGGCGGAATTCTTTTGTTTCGAAACAAAGGAATCGGTGATAATTTGAATATTTAATTATATTTTTGGCGAACAGATTCTATTAATTAGGAAAACTTTCTTTTACGTTTTTAATAAAAACCAATGTGGTTAACCCATTCATCTTTCTTTCAGTATGTGTCCATTCTTCGCCCCCCGGTACTGGAAACGATGGATACGGACGGTCGCGTAATTCAGCTTTCAGAATTATACTCAAATGGTCACAATAGCAGTGAATGGAAGCAGGTAAATGATGCAATAATGCGCTTTATAATATATAGTATACTCTATATTGAAAATATTATTAATTTTTGAAAGAAAATATTATGCATGATGTGTAAAGGGAATATGAATTTATCCTTCCTAAAAACGTAAAGGTCGTTTAGTAATGTTCCAACTATCTTTGTCAAAGGCAGTTTTTCTTTTACTAGTGCAATTTTATTAACAATGCTTTAAATCTAAAGAAAAGACGACCGAGAGAAAAGGAAAGGAAGCTTCCAAAAATAACTGGATGAGATACCGACGTAAAACCCCAAGTTAGCAACTTCCCACTTCATGCTTAGCATTGCATGAACTGAATGTTGGGTTAAAAATAAAAAGAATTCTTTAAAACTTGAGAGAAAAGTTAAAGAAAGACCTGTCTGGTACAGTAGCATTTTCATTCCCACCACACTTTATATGCCCTACATGCTGTCGCGTGCCATTCAATTTATATACAGAAGGTTGCTCTTATTATAAAGAAACTTGATTAGTGTTTTTCAATTCAATTTATATATGTACTTCTGTTCTGCTGTTGTTGCTACTAGTGCTGTTGTGGTTGCTCTTGTTGTTGTTATTGTCAATCTGACTTCACTCTCAGGTAATACTTCAAAGTTCTCCATAATATCCAGTTTTACTTTGTATTTCTTTTTCTGGCTTCCCTTGCATTCCGCGGAAAAAGCGTTACGTGTTCTAACATTGCCATGAAAATCACGTTAGAAAAGGGAAAGGACGCCCCGTGATATGTCTTATTTGCTACTTTTGTGGTTTTTCAACACATATTTGTATAGCTGTGCCAACCTCTCAGCTATACAAAGATTTCACATATCAAATCATAATCATGATCACTCAAATACTGATGGAAGAGTAAAAGGAAAATTGGATGAAAGTGAAAGTCATCAAGGTATTGATGATGGACGGGTCGTGGGCCAATGACGACAGATGCAATGAAACAAGAGAAATGTCAATATGACATACTTATATTTATGCCATTTTCTCTTCAGCAAATACTATTGAGATATTTGTGGTAAAAGTTGACAACAGTAACTTGATAGACCTAATGTTTGTGTGTATGTACGAAAATCCGAGAAACGAGTGGAAAATATATACCTAATCTCTTAAAATTGAATTCTGAATCATTTCAGATACACATGAGACTGGCAAACTTAACATTTTTAAAACGAAAGCTGCTTAATGTAATATCCAGTGACCAATTGCGTATTTGAGAAAATTGAAAAAGTACAGATTGTAAATTTAGGAAGAGTACGTACTAGACTACCAAACATATGATCATATGATATTGTGCAAAAAAAGACTTACGCTGAGATCGTATTTATTAATTGGATTAAATATTTTTCTACGAAACGGGGAAATTCTCTATTTTCTATTTCTTTAGTCGATGAAATATACCTTATACATACGAGTAAATAAGTGGATATTTCATCATAAAAATGTTTTTCAATCATATTACTCTTTGTAATAGGAGTATCTGAATATCTGTTCAGGGAATTTAAGTCTACAGACATACAGACTTATAAATATAATCAGGTGTGCTCTTAAAATTTTCTGTGATTTCTTTACCAAATGTGATTGCTTTATTGCATAGCATGTATCAGTTTATACAACGCATGCTTCTGTATTAGTCAAAAAATTATTTTTGTCCCTGTGTTAAATTCGATGGAAGGTATGTTATGTTAGTAAGTGAATCAGAAATGAGAAGCCTTGCCGGTTTGTATCAGTGCATCTGAAGTGGAAAAAAACTAATGGCAGAGTAAATAGTATATACAATTCGAATGGATTACGTGAATTTACGCTGCATAATTATTTTTGCATGACTTACTTATGGTACCTTTTATTTCGTCGAACTCCGTTAAATGCCAAGCTAGTTCAAAGAAAGGTGGAGTGAGTCAAGCTGGTCTGTTTTTGTACTCAAAGAGAGCATTTCTAACTGCTGCTTGGGGGAGAGTTGGTGGTTCCGGTGCCAATTAAATAATGTCGGGTGTAATTATATTGTACATTATTTACTCTACATAATGCACGAAATTTTCAGTAGCCTTTGTGCTTATTCTGACATCCATCGATGAATTCACCTACAATAATTAACAGAGGCTTTAAATATAGGGTTACTCCGGTGTCTGCTATTTGCTAGGCTACAAACTTTTCATGCGACCACAACAAATGAAACCTTATCATGCTAATCCACTTCTGGGAATATAATACGTTGTCATTTAGTATCAAACAGGGTTTTTGCATCAGAAGATTTATGCTCTTAAAAACCGATTGTCTCGTTCCAGGAGACAGGCTGTTAGATATCTTTTCCGAATATTTAAATGTCGTTTTCCCATGCCCTTAAAAAAATAATATACGGCAACAACAACGATGAATAAATATTAATGAATACTTACATTAGTCTGATTAATATACGTCCTCGCTCATCGTTACAACTATTTGCTGCAAAAAAGTGCAGATGACACAAATGTCACATATATACAATACATGTAGCAATCATGCCTTACGCGTTTAAGAATCTTTATACATTTATGTGACACAATTCTTATTGGCAGTGTGTCAGACTAGACAAAAAATAGAAATTGACAATGGAATTGAATTCTTACTTCTCAGAAATTGCACAATTCTACCGGGATTTTACTTAACAAATATTCACAATTCGCCAAAATCTCACATGGCCAGATAGTTTCTTCCAAGCACTTAACTTTCTCTCAAACATTCCCTAAATTGCAGTGCTGCAGTCGGATATTAAAAGATTCTAAATAAAGTATGAGGATGAAACTTCAACTGTGTTGAAACACAATAGGCCGTGAGCCATTGTAACAGTTCAAGTGCGGTAGAAGGCAGACACTTGAAATGTAGAGAGCTAACCTTTGCAACAGTCATCGAAATTCCAGTCGCAAAGAAGAAAGAAACGTGATCCGGATTTAAAAGAACGGACAGTCGTAACTTATTCAATTCTCTAAAATATCAAAGAAGAATTGGTTTGCAACGAACAGGGAAGAAGTGTGAAATGCACCTACAAACCTGAAAGGCAATAACCTTGTGGATTTAAGTTACAGTTTTAGAAATTGGAAATCGTCGCACCGGAATTTAAAACTATTTGTTAGACATACTTAAACCGATAGTTTGAAATCCCACTTCCAACTCCAACCAAACTACAATAAAATGAAATCGTTGCATGTCGTTTATTATTATGTAACAAAAAATCCCTACTGTTGGCAACTCATTTTTAATCGTCAGACACAAACACATAAAATTGTAAATGTGATGACATTCTTTGCTTTAATTTACATATAAATAGGTATTCTGACAGTGGGATTGCGGAAAGAATTGGCATTGAATTATTTGTTTTCTTTGATGGCTATTTTATACACAAAATATGTGTTTTCTGCCGAATTTTGGTTGGGAAGGATTTTTTTAAGTTGTACAACATTACTGTCAAAGAAAATTAACTTTTGATAAATTTTCCATTCAAGGACTCTAATGCAGTGAACTATCATTCCATTCCAATCAATCAATTTCATTCTATTCCTGAGATAAACTTGATCATTAGAAGATAGAACATGTTCATTTTAATGTATTCCCATTACTTTCGTGAATAGCATAAAACACAATGGAATACTTGTTTTGTTGGTTTTTGTACCAGATTTTAACTCTGAAATTTGTTTAATTATCAACCACGGAGTCCTCATTGAGCGACTTCTATTTCAAGGGAATTTTAATAGCAAAGCACACAAGTCTGTTTTATCACTAGGACGGAATCAAAATAGATTGGAGAGTTTGGTCGGACAATGTGTTTTAACAAAGGTTCGAAAGTCGCATTGTTTTATTGTGTACATTCTTAGGATTAATTAGCCAACTGTGCAAAAAGGAATTAGCAAATGGTGTAGTAGTGTTTGAAAGAAAAAAACAACATGGAGAATTGCAACCACAGAGTTTAAGTTTGGCTTAATAATGAGCAGAAGCAATGTGAAAAGAAGCTAACAAGTAGGTTAAAATTTAATCCACATTTAGTGGAGCAAGACATTGGCTAAGTTAGAAGTATACACATCAATGTCAATTTATTTTGATCAGATAAAGTTATGTAGTATTCAAAATAGAAATACACGGGTGTCTACTTTTACATGCTCATGGCCCAATTTTCTAAACTTTGCCTTTGTTTCGAATTTGTTTTAAGAAAGCTTAAAACCTATCCAGAAGATTGAATGGTGGGTTATGGAAAAAACGGCCCAGGTCGTTCGAAGAAACATATTCAAGTGACTTTAAGTTTATAGATGCACTGAATTCAAATTGACTGTTTTAGCAATATATTGTTTGTTTAAAAGATGCGTAAAAGCTTTACAAAAACGAAAGCATGGGAAGTAGAAATTCCTTCCTTATTTAGGAATCAGTAGAAGTGAGTTTGACCACTTCTCTCATAAAATATGTGCACAAATTTATTTATTTACGTGATCAGTTTGCTACAGATTCAAATGGCACAAAGGTCGCAACGGCTGCAATATTTATCTTTTCTGTGTTCCTCTTATTGCTTTTGAAACTACGCTATATTACCATTACCAATAAAACGATTTATTCGCAGACACGGTCTGGTGCTCATCGCTAGACTCCGTCTCTGATACCTTGCGATGGCTTGGGAAAAAATAAAACTATGCACAAATTGGAAATTTTCAAGTCGCTCAAGGATTCCTTTTTGGGTTGCCAAATATTCCTCAAGTCGATCATTATATAAAAGGCAAATTCCCTTCTGGAAAACAACTGTGCCATTATTTAGACCCGTGAGAAAATAGCCCAACCGTACATAAATACTGTTTCCCGAATAATCATTTGTCAAGTTCCCATTGAGATGATCCTTCCTGAGTTGCATTTGCATGCTTTTTCCAGTTTGTTTCGCTCGGTAGCAAGCAAAATCATAAGCTAGAGACGGAAATATTTCTTCATCGACAAGACAATTTTTTGGTTTAGTCAGTGCACAGATACTATTGTCACAATCGTATCCAATTCTGGTGACACGATATATCTTACCTTGCCTTCCTATAGTTGTTTTATTACATCGGCAAATTAAAGTGCATTTTGGACGCCATATTAGGATACATTTTCTTTTTGCCGCTTGGGAAAAATTGTACAAGAAACAGAAGAAAGCACTCTGTGGTTCAGTGCTGTGAGTGTTTTCAAAATGCTAGTCTGAATTAGTGTGTATTTTGCGAGTTGTTATACATTCTTTTAATACGGTTTTCATCTACTAGTAGTCTTAATAAAAATCCTTCCCCGTTCTTCTGAGATCCTGACTTCGCAACTATTCCACTCTTCATGGCACAGTGTCATAAACATCGACACAAAGTATCAAACGTACGAACTACGAATATAACTTTCTCTTTCCTTCGTGCCGGGTAGAAAGTTTCAACGGATGGATGTGGTGATGGTAGTGGAAGAAACGAAGAGGTATGCTTGAATGAACCTTTATAACTGATGCCAGTAATGCTACAGATTTTTGTGTGCCTCTAATTGCAATATGCTGACAAAGTACAATGGAGCACAACGTTTGTGTAGCAGAATTTTTAATTGGACTGATTGTGAGTTTAAAAAATGGAAGGGGTCGCAGCCATGACAAGTTAATAACGAAAACGCCACTAAATACATGATTTTCTTACAAATTGTTAGAAAATTTTCAAGACCTAGCTAGACCTACTAAAAGAAAGACCGTACAAAGATGTACTTGTGGAAATGGTTTGGAGATGTCGGTAATTTAGTGAATAGTTTATTGAACTTCTCATTTTAAAAAGCCTTGATATTATAGTGGGAACGACGTCTTTCAACATTCAGGGTTGAATGCAGAGTGGACTGAAAAATTGCAATTAATTAAAGACGCTTTCAGATTAATAAGCAGCTGAGTTGATAGTCCCAAGCCGAAAATATTAACCCCATAAACCGGCATTCAATTCAACTTCCTCGTTTTTTAGTTTTGCTTAATTAATCGTCTTTCCTAGTGCTGCAATATAACTTTATAGATTATGTTACATAGCTGAAGTAATGTGGTGCTAGTAAGACTTTCCAAATGGGCACTGAACATTTTAAACATTTGGAAAGTTTCTTCTAGTAAGGATTGAAGAGGGGAAGTCACATTCTTACACTTATAACTCGTCTATTTGAAAAATGGTATTTTAAAGCAGTGTTAAATTTTTGTTTGGTTTCATTTTCAAGGAACCTTATTGTGATAAGAATTTTTAGTTAAAAAAGGGACATTATTATGTGCTTGCAATTTAGAACCAACAAGGAACAGCTTCAGTTGTGCACTTCAGCATAATCTTTAGTGTGCATAAGGTTGAAGTACAAGACAAGAAGGAAAGAAAATATCTTGACAAATTTGGTTGTCAGTTTTTTGCAATTTTACATATTCTACGGGGGCACAAACAATGTATAGCATAGCATAGCTATTTCAATTATTCCTTTTACTAATTCTTTAATTATGAAGTCTTTTTGCAATCCCAAGGTAATTCGCATCATAGGAATTGCTTTAGATGTCATTTAACATCATATGTATCTCCACTCATCCATTATTTACAGATTACACAATTTGGTAAACTTTCGTTGGTACTGACAGTATTTGTCTATCAAGGCAGTGTTAAATCAAACACTTTTTGCATTATAAGTTTGATTTTCTACGAACTCCAAACTTATCGCGCTAGTTTGAACGAGTGTAAAAGTTATGTCTGTTACTCTCACTAATTACGGCAGATCCATCCAGGTGTCCAAAGTACACTGAAGTGTATGGAAGTGGAATTTAATGGAAAAACATTTGTTTCCAACCATTTGATTCGGAGAAATTTGCAAATGTAACTTAGAAATTCTAAGTTAGAATTTGATATGTAAGACTGAAATACTGCTGCAAATACATTTTTAAATCGATTATTTGTTACAAATCTATAGTTGCAAGAAGTTGCGTAGCTGTAAGCGCTATTCTATCACGGAGACAATTTTGGTTGCAAAATCTGTAAGCTGGTGTCCACGACTAGTTTTCTTTAAAAAGTCGATTTTGTGGTTCTTTGCAATTTTGCATCCACGAAAACCCCAAAATGAATACATTTAAATCTAACGTTTCAATTTCACGCCTACCAACGATGAATTTTTTGTATCAAGAAATTGTTTCTCGATACTCTTCATACAATGACGTGCGATTGCGTATGGAAAGGACTTATCATCTACCGTTACTTTTTACAGTTAAAAGGTATCGGCAAAACGGCGGTATCTCAGAAAGGATTTGACGGATCACTTGGATAATCGATAATTGTTAAAAATTAGCTATACATTTGAGTTGAATTCGGCGTCTTGAAAATGGCTTTATTACCATTACAAAATAAAAATAAAACATGAATGAACAAAACGTTCAATGAAGAGAATCACAAAACTGTAAATTCTCGATAAAAAAATTAATGAAGCATTTTCCCAGGTGTCTCTCAGAACACTTGGAAGGAAAACAAACACTCGAGTTGTTCTACATGCTAATGGAGATGTAAGTGGCATTTTGTTTCTGGAATTGTAAATTGCAGGTGCTGGATTTGTTGTGGAGTGATCCTCAAAATGGCACTGGCTGTTCACCAAACACCTTTCGTGGAGGTGGTTCTTATTTTGGTTCTGACGTTACTGAGAAAGTTCTTCACCGTCACGGACTTCAATTACTAATCCGTTCGCACGAATGTAAACCTGACGGATACGAGTTCATGCATAGTAACAAGGTACTTAATTTTTATAGATTTTTGCCAATTCTTTCTGAATGCACACATTTGCCAGCTGAAGTAAAAACGTATTGTATTTCTGAAATATTTTTATATTCCACGGCGATGTATTCCACTTTATTTCTATTTAGTGTTTGACAGTGTTCTCCGCTTCAAATTACTACGAAGAGGGGTCAAATAAAGGCGCCTATGTGAGATTAATTGGAGGGTAAGTGATATAGCTTTCTTCTTTTGTAATTGTTAAGCTACGCGCCCAACTGGATAGCGACAGAAATTCAAATACAACGAGGCAGAAAACTAAATAAATAAGATTGATTACTTTTCATTTGGACATCTTTTTCCACAACCACAAATACCTAATAAAAAATTGTTATTACTTAACGTTTTATGGTTTTTTTCATAGTTTCTATTTCATTTGGTGGACAAGTAGGTAGTCAATGTTATAAATATTTTGTGTTATTTAATTTAGTCCAACTGAACCTGTCGAGCCCTATTTTGTTCAGTTTAACGCCGCAACTCCCAAACTCAGATCCATGACAATTCGACAAAGAGTCGGTCTTGTAGAAGCCTCTGCTTTGCGAGAGCTTCGAACCCGCATTCGCGAGAGACAAGAAGCACTTACACAGAAGTTTAACAGCTACGACACGGATTCCAAAGGTAAGCACAAAGACTTTTCACATGCAATTTTCAATGTAAATATCATCAATCATGGCATTGTTGCATCAGACAGACAAATCTCCGTCTGCATGATGGTTGTCATTTCTATGCTAGCCGCTTATTCTCGGACTGAAATGTTTGTCCGACATTTGCCTGCGAATATTAGTTAAAGTTATAAGGGTCAAACAAGTTACACAGCATAATATTAATAATGAGGCTGGCTGTATGATTGGGTGTTTTTTGGCAGTTAATTGTAAGGCTATTATTTTCTGTGTTCACCTGCTTGTGTAAACTAGGTCTTATCAGTGTTTGTGACTGGTGTATTGCCCTGGAGGAAGGGACGGATCTCAAATTACCCTGGAGGTTACTGCGTCCCAGATTGGCTGATGTAGATCCACTGAGTGGCCTAGTCAAGTTTCAAACTACTTTTCAGGAGGAAACTCCAGGAGACTCTGAGGTAAGGATATCACAATCAAGATACCAATCTCCTTGATAAGGAATCTACTGGTTTAAATCCCAAACTCATTATGCCGACAACAATGTATAAAACGTCGCATATGCTATCCTGTCTTTAACAGACAACGATAAACCTACTTCGAAACTATAAAATTATGACATGACAGCGCTTTTAAAAAATCAGATAAAATCCTTATGAGTTGGATGGAATTAGCTTTACAAAAGTGTCTACTAGTTGAGGCCACTGATTTTCTAATGTTGGGCATAAAATTCTCTAGGTTGACGTCACTGTTGCCGAAGTTTTATACCGGAACAAATCAAGCCTGGAGACCATATTCCGCATTATAGACAAGGATAATTCAGGTAACACAATCTGTCAAATTTCTGATTTCGAAACTAAAACTCTAAAAGTGGGAGCTAAATTCATTGCTACAAATATATCTATTTGTAGGGTACATTTCAATGGAAGAATTTGCTGAGGCCTGTGATCTTCTTGGAAAACATCTCGCATCCCCCATTCCACAACAGCAAAAGCTGGAAATGGCAAAAAGCATGGACATGAACAAAGATGGAAAAATTGATCTGAATGAATTTTTGGAGACTTTTCGCATTGTCAGTGCTGAACATGAACAGGAAGACAGCCTTGACTACGAAGAATTGGATGAATAGGGAAATTGAAAGGCAAATTGTTTTTGGCTGCAGGAGAGTAAAGTCGAGAAGGGATTTAGGTATACTAACTTAATTGAATAATTATCGTACAGTAATATCTAATAACCCCAAAAAACTCTTTCTGTTGGCTAAAATAGTATCTTGTAAGGTTATTTCAGTATTAAAGTCAACGTCATTCTGAAGTATTTCTTATATCAAAATGATGAACTACATATATACAAGATTGTTCTTTCTAATGGATATACAAATCATTTTATGTATCTTAATTCACTCGACTCGACTGTACTTCTAAAGAGTCATTATTACATTTCCAATGGAAAATTTACATTATTGTTGATATTATGCTTTTAAGTACATATTTAGACTTGCAACATTCTTCTGATTCCTCTAAAATTTTCTAAAATCAAAAACAAATTTTACGGATATTTATATAATGTGGATGTCCTTGAATTTGATATTTGTCGATCTCACCTAGAACTAAATGATGCAGCAGATGTCTTAGGGTACTGAATTTGATTTTGATTTCATTTTTCTTCTAGTAGCACCGAAAATTAGCGTAATTAATATTAAAAAGACATTTACAAACACTGCATATTTTTGTGGGGTAACATGATAAAAATATGCTATACTAAAATGAATCAGACAAACTGCTATTTTTTTTGCTTCGAGGAATAATTTCGTATCAATTACGTTACCGTTACCAAGGAACGATAGACTGCGATGTAAGCTTTTCTGGAGCGGCAACATGACACTTTCAGTCCACTTTAAATTAAACATACATTTTCTCCCATAATTTAATGTCCGAATATCAGAGAAGTTCATGAGCTCGAGAAACAAGCGGCTTCTGTGTTTCGTTCTTCGGATCAAATTGCACGCACATCGTAACAAATTAAGTCATAGCTATAAGTAGATGCATGCATCAAACACTGTTAAGATTGGTACATGACCATATTGTGAAGGACTTTTTCACAATTTACTGATGATAAAGAAAATAAGAAATATCGGTGTACCTGCAATTTAAAAATGCACTAATCTATGTAGACTCACGTTATTGCCGATTCACGAAATAATACTAATAATAATTTAATTGACAGGCCAGCACGTACTCAGAGAACAATCAAATAATGGAGCACTGATTAAATTTCACTAGTAGTGACTCCTAACGTGAGTTTAAATTCCAATTAAGTTAATTATTATCATCATATGGCTAGCATGCACGAGCAAAGCTTTCGGAAAAAAAGATTTCAACATTTGAACAAATATATTCCTTACGCAAGAAATTTATAATTGTGCTAAAAATTTATCGGTTACGTATATGTCTAGGTACGATATTAACGCATTAAAATACATTTGATAAACTTGGTTGTGCTTAGTTCCATCACGGATTAATTCATGTTATGTAGCTCTTAATTTCTTCAAGGAACCGTTTCCGCAAAAATCTACTTTCTCATTCATATCATCATTCCAAAAGCGTTGTACAATCCTTGAGCTTAGATAGTTGAGTTTTTTCATGAGATTGAGATTACTAACAAAATTCTTCTAATGTAATTAATTATTGTATTTAAAACAAACGTTAATTAAACAACTGTTAATTAAACAGCTGGAAATGTTCGAGTTTACTGACCAAATGTATTTTAAATACAAACAATATTAAAATATTGTTACCATGGTCGTAATTATTTGATTCAGATTCTTTGCTATGTGCGATGATGGTGTATAATCTTTTAATGGGATTTCATACTACGTTTTGTATTAAGGAAACTGATATCAAAAATGATTTGTAACGTAAGATATTTACAGAAATTTAATTTTATGTTCTATGTAATAGACTAAAAAAGAACGCACATAGTAAAGTATACAGAAATTAATGTCTTAATATATAATATAAATACAAATACATGATATAAGTTTACCTTTTCCAATGCATCAATACTGTAAATGAAAGACGGTAAAGTATGCCCAAAGAGAATCACGATTGTGATAGTCAACAATTTCATTCACAAAATTGGTATTGTTATTTTTCCATTTTGCAAATTATTATTCTTCTTCATTCAGAATTGCAGAAGAGACATTAATACTCCGTTACAAAGAAACGCTGTCATTGCCATAACATTATTTCAAAGTCAATCAAGGACCATTTGGTCACTCAAGACAGTGGCTGCCGTTAAATGATTCCATTACATTCAAAAATTGACGCTTTATTATATCACTCTCCTGGAGAGTCTCCCCACTTTGATAAACTGGATGACAAATATTAATGGGTTAAGAAGACAAAAAAAAGTTATCGAATCTACACTGAGTGCATAATGTTTTCACCAGTTGTTCCAAAAATCATACCAACTTATGCGAATGAAATAAATTACCATAACCTGCTTCTCGGAAGGCATCCACCACAGAACCTTACAGATGTATTTTGCTTTGCAACTTGCAACGTGAGCTTGGTCACATTTCATGCAGTATTTTTTTCCGGCTCGTTGCAACAAGGCAAAAACTTCCTTCAGACTAGACAGGTTTCTTTGTTGCCGATAGTAGTGGAGCTAATCAAAAGCTTGTCACTCACCAAGTATTATAATCTAGTCAATATTAGGCGATTCCTCTTGAAAGTGAAAATTGTATTGTTAATATTTTCAATAGAATGCAGAATCTGTCTGGTTAACTCCTCTCAAAAAATGAGTTTTTTATCAATAAAACTAAAAAAAAAATGCCGTAATTATTCTTCACCTTGAACGTTTTTTAATGCTTTGGGAATATTCCGTTCAAATAAATCTCTGGTTGTCAGGATGGACAACACTGAATGAATTAACTCATGTGACGAAATTCTAGTTTCTGTGATCGGAGTACCAGCCAATCGATAACTAACGTTTTGTGTTGGTTACGACGCTTTGGTGATAAGAAGTTGATAATGAAATTAATGAATAGATAAATGGAATGGATAACCAAGTGCACGTTATCGGTTTACAATTAAATTTCACAGCACTTTAAAGTTGTTAATAATGTTACATGTACAGCTTTCTGGAATAAGTGTCGTTTAGAAGTTGCTGCTATATAGAGAATTTTGCCTGCTTCACAGAAAAATGCAGTATTAGCCCACATTAAATATAGATGCAACTCTGTTAGGCATCAATAAGTTATATAGTAGAGTAGTTTGTTTGATCAATAACTCGAATGTTACATTTAATATATATATGTATCTAAACAACCGTTATGATTATAACATTAATATTGGCTGTAATAAAACAAATTTAAAAATAAAAAGACACTCCTTACTGCATATCGTTTATTCTTTTTCTCCATCTGTACCTTCAACAATTCTGTCCTCTGCACACACAACTGATGAAGTACAACAAGTACATAGTGTCTCCAAGCCGGGATTAACTGTACTTGAAGAATATTCATGACTTTCATGAAATGTTCCATTTTACTCCAGGAGTTTTTGTATATATCGCCGTTGATGTTAAAATGTGCTTATCAATGATGTCGAAGTTTTCGTTTGGATAATTTTGAATGCATTTCCGTTGGCCAGTGAAGATGAGACAAAGGATGGATGGTAATTGAGTGCTTTATTGTATTACGATACGATCGAAGTGAGAAATGAGAGAGGGAGAAAACAAATGCAGTATTTGCGTACTTTATTAATCAATCCTACTTATTTCTTCAAGAGACTCGTGGAAATGACTGAAAACAGAATAACGTGCTCGAGCGTCCAAAAAATAAAACTTGCACAATATCCGTTATAATATTTTTGATGTCATCTCTCAGGTACACATATATTTCTCATGTAATTCATTTTTACCATTTCCATTGTAACGACTATTTTTCACAGATTTTACATAACTAGCACTCATTATTTATATGTAAGGACGAAGCATACAAAAATTGTAATTGGTGATCAGACCACAGAAATAACTAACCGGACAAAGAAAACGCAGTAATCCTCTTAAAAATCAATCTGATGGATAAATACTTACACGACAAAGAATTGATCTACACAGGCGAAATAAAAATTATTATGCAATTAAAAGGTGGGGGTGTGTTTTAATTAATATTATCCTGACACTGACTGGAATATTCTGTACAAAAAAATATAACAGGGAATTGGAAAGAGTGAAACTACTCACCACGAGGACGCATGCTCAAATAAAATAATGGTAGTGATGGTGTTTTGTAATACAGACTGGATACACAGGTAGTTATATTTTTATAGTCATATATGTATATATGTAATATATGTTTATATAATTTTTGTATTATACTTTATATTAGTTTATGATTCGGAACCGGTGTTGCTGACTAAGGCGGTCTGCTTCATTGCGAGGGTATTTTCTGAAGATGATGACGATGGTGATGATGATTTACAATCGGACGACGCTGTCACATTGGTATGAGGATCAGTTTCTGTTGTAAATGGAACTTGCGAAGAAGATTGCTTGGTAATGATATTTTCTTTATTGGAGTCACTCATCGGATCATCTTCCATCGGATCACTGTTTGTAGTCAGCTTCATCGCCAATGATAGATCCTGCCGAGAAATCAGCGTACAAATGTAAACATTAAACCAGTGCACGTCACTTTTTAGTCAAAATGCTGACACTGGTTTTTCTACATATTATTGATAAAATAATAGCGGGGAAGTTATCGTACCTGCAAGATTTCCGTCTCCTTGTCTTCTACTAATTGGAAGGTTTCATTGAAGATCGTAAAATGCGCAAAGACACAGTTCAGGTGTGCATGAAGAGCTAGGAGGACCACCTCCCTAAAGTGACTATGATACACGTGGGCAATTACATGGAACATTAATCGACATATCTTCTTCACAATAGGTTTGAATGACGAGGGAAACACGTTTGCTGCAAAAGAGTAGGTAAACAACATTAGCACCTCCAAAACCCATTTCTTAAATTTATGTCAAACCCAGTTACACAGACTTAAATTTTTAGCGGTATAAAATTTACCAGACTTGGTTGGGAAAACGCTTTCATCGTTAATTGTTTTCTGAATGAACGTCATCACGTAATCGACATACTGTGGCGCGGCTACTTTGACTTTCTTTCCTTTTTCATCGAACCATAGGTACGTTCTGTGAAAATGAACGAAAATGTCATGCTAGTTTTTTATTATGAAACACATTTAAATCTAATCTCAACAAAACTTTTTGCAAGTGGTACCGAGTTTAAATATAAAACATACCTCATACCAGGACCAGTCATATCGGGACAGGTGGTGGAGGTACAGAATTCTGAAACGGTTCCATATATCAGATTCACATGCTCGAACAGTGCGATTGCTGAAAGAAGAGAGGAGAGAAAATCATTAGTAAAATTAAGACAAAAGTGTGTTTGGATAAATCTAAGCGAACTCCATCTTTTCTCCTATCTGAAATCATTAAATTTGAAGGTGGTAAACACACATTGAACCTTTCACGCTTCATTACTGTAAAGTAATCCGAGAGTAATGGAAAGCCAAGAAAGTATTAGCGAAAATGGTCGAGCGAATTGGAGTTGATGTCAGTTTACATCATTATAGTGGATTTCCTGCATTCCATTTTAATAGGACTCGGCAAGCCGAGGAAAGTGAATGAATAAGCAAAGCAGCGGAGTCAGTGGATTGAAAAATCTTTCCTTGGTTCTCTAATGATTTCCAGTATGGAGAACAGACTAATAATAATATAATATGGGGGCTAAACGTGATAGCATTGTTCTTGTCAAGAGCATCTGCCGTAGACAATTCGAAGAAGGGAAAACTCTGATGACGTAAGTACATTCATTGATTGGGCTTCCATTATACCAACAACTGTTATTGATTTCACCTCTATTGTTTCGGGACACATAAAAATCTCCTGTTCCATCTCCACCTGACTTTATCAGTTTCCCTTTTGCTATGCTTCAACTCTTGTCTGTCTCTGTGTTCTGCATGAGGGAAAGCTGGACGCTTGAAGGTGGGAGAGAACATTAACTGGTAGAAATGCGTCCCAAGATTAACTCAACTAATCCCAAAATAGTTCCCTATGGAGTTATTTGGGTAGTGAAAGCTTACACACGTAAATCCGTGATCACAATTTATTTTCTCGGAAAAGTGAAACATTTTACGTAACGCTAGCAACGAGGTGGTTTAATGACACTACAAAGCCTGGAATTATTTCGGATACATCACAAAGAATTATTAGAATAAATAGAATTAGAATACTTCAGGTCAGGTCAGGTCAATATTTTACTTACTCCAATATAGCAAGGTTTTTCTTAGAATTTTGAAATCTTTGCGGAGGAAGGATTACGTCATTATCGTAATGAACATCAATCAAGCATAGAGCAGAAACAGAGACAAAGTTAGATGTATACATAGTAGATGTTGATGAACATATGATGTTCAGACGACGGTCTTGTTCGGAAATGATGTAGGCGCAAGAATGCCAACGTGCAAACTTCTACTACTCTCAAATGGAAAAGTTCACAGGTACAATAGGTACATTGATGTTTGTGTGGTAGTGACAAAGAAAAGGACAATGAGGCAAACAAAACATTCGAGATGAATTAATGCTAAAGGCTAGAACTGCGCACGTTAATAATATCCATACTAACTAATAATTAACTTTCGGTGTGTTGCGGGCAGATTACTTCTGCCACCTACCTATATATTGATGATCGTGTATTGAACTAGTAAAATAGTAATTGATTAGAAGCATTGTGTAACATACTCTGAGACGCCATCCACTCATTTTCCTCTAGTCCAACTGGCATTTTAACCAGTCGTTGCAAATCAGTCTCCCTAAGATGTCTTTCTAGAAGAGCAGACTCTAAATATAGTTTTCCTTCTTCGTTGGCTCCAGGACTGTTCCCTGTGCCCGATATACTACAGCCAACTCCAACAGCTGTTCCTGTAGCCGAGTCTTTCTCTTTGCGTCGGGCTTTCCTGTGGAAACGAGACGAGAGATCGAAAAAAACTGTTTAGGACACGTTAGTGACATGAGTCGACGAAATGATGATAACAAGAAAACATTAGATACTACAGATACGATATTATGTTGAGGACGACGCGGCGTTTACATCAGTTGAGCTGAGCCACATCCACACTGTCATTTCATTGGAAAAGGCAAAGGTCGCATAATACACCGTTTCTCCACCTCAAACTCTCGCAAAGTTCGTCGCAAGAGGGTAGGAGTAAACGTTCTTTCATAAATATTATTCATAACTTGATCTTTCAGTATTTTACGGAACAATACTGTTTTTTAAACTATTCATTTCATTTTACATGTTTTGATGGTCACATTTGTTTAACATACTATAATGCATAATGTATAAGTAATAGGATAAAATTAATTTATAACTGGTAAAAAATGGTTAACCAATCTGATTTAGACTTAGTTTTAGACACTTATAGGGACCTTATTTAATTGAACACAGTATTATGGAATCAATGGTAATACAGTGTCTTCTGTAAAGATTGCTACACCATTTTCAGATATCTTTAAGTGTCTATGGTAATGTAAGGTTATCTTTACGGAAGATCCTGTATATGAAAAACTAACTTATAAACAGAGAATTCTTAGAATTTCTAATGACATCAGAACTTCTCCGAAAAGGAATGTATTCTTGGAAAACCTTTATATCAAACGAAAAAGACAATAATACTGTTGTTTATTGTTTATGTTTACCTGCCTTCATTCATGGTGCTTTGGTGAGATGGAAATGATCACACTGCAGTGCAGTATCAACAATTCAACTTCGACTAACTACGTTCACTGGAGACTGAACCAGTGAATTTAATTGTTAAACAATAGAGAAAGCGAACATTACAAAGTGACAGTAGTACCTTACTCGAGCTCAACTGATAACTTGCACGGTTATATACAATAATAGAATGTCAACCTTGGAAATTAATTAGTGGCTTTTAAAAGACTTTTCAACACTTACCCCATAAACCAATCCACGGTGTCGCGGAGATATTCTGGTAGCCTATCCAGCTTGGTAGATTTTTGTTGTAGAACAGCTCCAAATGAGTCCGCAATTGCGAAAAATTATCTCAGCTAATCTGTAATTCCATAGATGAACAAAATTGTGTGCTGCTATTCCGTGGATGATAGATTTTCAAGTTGTAAATACTCGCGAAATTTTTACAAGAAACCACTGTTTTTATTCAGTCTGACTTAACTCAACACTTTTAATTTTGCATTTTTATTTTTCGAAAAAAATAAAATCAATCCAAAGCTTTTTTTTCTTTTAGATTTCCAAAGACGGACAAGTTGAGTGTTGTTGCTGTTGCTCGGTTCTCTTTATTGTAATTTTGTTCTTGTTCACACACAATACATTGTGTCAGGCAGGCGAAACAAAAGCTTACTAGATAATTTACCAAGTAATTCTATAGTGTGTGGTGGTGAATAATAAATATTTAATGAGGCCAGCATTTCCGCTGTCCTTCGTCAACTTTCCCCAGTGTGGCTAACAACTGACGACGATGAGCGAGAGAGAGAAGAGAGAGATGAATATGATATAATTTTTCTTCTACTTTTTATGTCTTCCTCTTCTTTCTTTTCTTTCTCTTTTCTTCGTCTTCTTGCGAGAAGGACAGAGCAGAAGAAACAACAACACTGAGCAGCAGAGAGAGAAACGCAGAAGAGTTCACTTTACCTCGTCATCGTCAGAGAAGAGTCAGTGAGTAGCCAGTGTAGTACTGCAGTCTTTTAATACACTCTTTTTTCAGTTTTCTTTCGTTTCGTTTCGTTGTTGCTGCTTACTCTTACAAAGGAAGAAGGGAGCAGCAGCAGCAAGAGAGAGTCTTGTCAGTGTAAATATTACAGCTCAGGCTCAGGCTCAGCCTACCCAGGGTCCGAGAACAGAGAATTGGCGAAAAAATCATTTCCCTATGCAGAAGACACAGGCATATAGGCGCAATGTGTGTGATATTGGTATTAAATGGAGTATTTACTCCACTCAAAACTCAATTCTCACACATTTATTAGAATAGAAGAATGAAATGGATGGACGGGCACGAGCACTACTGCAGGCATAGAAACAAATGTATTCTTCGCATAAACGCAACAACAACATCCAAATCTCCTCACTCACTAACACACACACACATGACGACGCTACGCGACTATCTCACTATTATGCCTGCGTTGTGTAATAGTAGTTACTAGTTACTAAATTCACTGAAATATGGTGGAAAAGTTTTGAGAACACAAAGGAATATGATTATCAAATAGGTAGTGTGTGTGCAAGTATTGGAAGGAAAAGCGTAGTAGAAGAAGCATTGGTGGTATCGGCTGCTGTAATATGCAGGTTGCTGCTTGCTACTTTTTTATACGTAAAAAGCAGGCAAAAGCTGAAGTGAAGGAGGACCTTTTATAAAGACAAGAGGCTCGATGCATCGATGTTTGTGGGAGAAGCTGAGAGAGCTCATAAAAATAAACACGGTTTTCTTTTCGTTACTATGGCACTGGCCGAGTCTCAGAGTTTTCCCTTCGCTCCTGCTACAATTACAATGCTCCTGTTAGTTTGAGCGAAGAAGTGACTGAGTACTCAATGATAAGTACTACAGGAGGCAAAACGGAAAGCAAGCAGCAAGTGTATGAATGTGTATTAAAGACGATTACATAAGCACAACGCGACATTTTTAGCAACGTAGTGGTAATATCAATACACTCTTCAACATCCCACCAAGTGAGCATGAGCACAACAATCGGCATGACGACGCGACGAGGATCGTAATCGTAAACTCATGATGATGGTGGTGCTGCTTTCTTCTCAGAGCTTCCTTTTCCATTTATCCTCCTCTTTCTGGGTTCTCGGGTTAGGTTTCTCGTAGGCTTCGTCGAGGAGGTGACTCTCAGTATTATTTACATTTACCTTTAAACTTTATCGTCGATATTTCAGTCTCTTGCTTGCGAGGGCGACTTCACCTGTTACGATCACTTATTTTATATGATACGCTGGCCTATGCTTATTTTATTGAATCAAGTTGGCTGGAGCTCGTTAGGCTATTGGATGGATTGTATCGGACGTGTAATTAGAACGTTCTCCATTTTGCGTAGTATTCGGGTGAGACGAGACGACGCTGCGATTCGACCATCGCCTTCTCTCTTTGTTGCTTTCCAATCCATGCTAACACTCTGAAAACCCCAATGCAGAATTATGCCACAAGCCATAGCATAATTCACCTAATAACGTCGATGCCAAATTATGCACTTACAACAAAAAAACTTTCCTACAGAATTGGTTCAGTGGAGCCATGCCGTTTGAAGTTGGAATCAAAGATGTTCGGTTTGGTTGTTATTATCATGATATGATCCCTGGTCTCAACGTAAATCCCAACTGGTAAATTATTTGCGTATTATATCTGTTTACCGTTAGGTATAATTTCTTTCGTTTATGGTCAACATGAATTGATTTGGTTGGACTGAAAGACGAGTTGCTAATATAGGGTTTGAAGGGATTGAAAGGTTGGATTGGATGATGTTTGGCTATAAATTTTAGGATTAAAATTTTATTACTGCAGACTGCAGCAGATGTAAAAAATGGCTTTCTAAAAAAAACTTGGTCACCAGAAGTGAAACCTGACCAAGTGTTCGTGTTCTAGAATTTTTACAGTCAAATCGTGGTTCATTTGCGACAGAAATTATGCAGTAATAATAATAACTCATAATTCATTTCGTAGCAAAGAAATATTTAACCGAAAAGGCGTTTCAGAACAATGCAAACTTCATTTAGCAGTCTCAATATATTTTAACCTAAACAAAGAAAATATGGGACAAAGCATTGTAATATTTAGATTCACCTACCATTTTAGCAAACGGAACGAATACGTAGATATTTTCATTTAGAGTTTTTTAATCTCATTACCATTATCATACCAAGTACCAACAACCAACAAACGTTGTTGCTACATCATCATGAACCGAGGATAATTATTTGAAAGCGTGTGCTACTCTTGTGGACGCTTATGGCAATTCAAGTTGAAAGAAAACGGCATTTTTATGACTAATGGCACATTATGCTTACTTTTAATTAGGTTCGTCGTTCTACACTTGTCAGCATATCGGCTTTTACCGACTTTATTACATACACATTTCTAAACGTGTTGGCTCTTTCGTTTCGAAGATGATTGCAATGAGAGCATCGAGCAGTCAGCGACATCAGCAGATCAGCATTTACTACTGGCCTATTCCCAGCTGGCATTGCTCATTTTGAGAAAAGCCTCCTGCCCTGACATGACTCACGCGTTGAGGAGGTTGTTGAAACCAAGTTCTCGGAGCATTTTTTGATAAAGAACTCCTACGTAATTGCTTGTGCAAGCCCATCATAACATTATATTTAATGCGATTCCCTGATTGAATGCGATCATGTTGATGTTACATGGCAGATTTGGAGGTAGACAAAATGGAGATGGAGCAGTAGTAATACATACTGCAACTTATTTCATTTGTTCACTTGAAATTGTGAGAAAACGGATGGACACACGGCAGATAAGAAAGGAGGATGGTGTAGTGGCGGTGATGAGATGATACAATAATGCACCGTTGTTTTGATCCTCCTTCTGCATAATATAATGTAATGTACGAACAAATCACCATTATTAACCCGTAAAGCCAAAGCAGCAAAGAGCCTGCAGCGAACATGCGGAGAGAAGAAAGTCAGATTTAAAATATGTAACTGTGATAATGTACGCAACGAAAAAACGTATAAAGTATAAAAACGTGAACTAGAGTGAACTTTTGAAGATACACAAAGCATTAACATAATGTACATAAATGAATGCAATCCAGACTTTTTCATCATCATCCCATCATCAACTTCTCTATCGTCGACGTCCTTTTTTAAATATTTCTCTTGTCTCTGTTTTCCTTTTTACGAACTGCAGTCAACCGCACAAGGTTACTCTCCTTCTGGGTAAAGTTGAGTCAAGATTATTATTATGGCAGTTATTCTTTCAGAATCATGATTCATGAATACCTAATACGATATCCGCGTAGGCAACCATTCGTTGAATAGGATTAAGAAAGAAGCAGATAACAAGCCGAAATGCGATAAGTCGATATTAAGGTATTACCGTATCGTTTCTATTGTGTACAATAAACCCTTATTTAGGCTCAGTCATATGCTGCGCAGCTTTGCAAAGAATTACATAGCAAATTACAATTTGCAATAATTGTTTGAACCAACTAAACTTCGAAATTAACCTGTCCAGTCATATATGACGCTGCAAAAAAAAAATCGCATCAAAATTGATCCAATACAATTTCTGAGAAAACGTTGTCTGAGAGGGACGGAAGGTGGGCCTAACAGAAGAATCGTATAATCTGGTTCGTTTTACGCGAACAGCATGGTATATAATAACAACGACCAAGTCAAAGACGAAATATATTTCTGCTTTTTGCACAATTGCACATGTGTACTTTTAGCACGATGTTGACTACCTATTTACCTGTGCGCATCGGTATGAGAGAATATTATGAGATTCACACAATTCTGCTTTATTTAAGGCATAGTGGTTCTATACGATCGAGTAAAGCACAGGGAAAATGTTCAGGCGAAGACAATCTATCTCGTTTTCTTTTGCAGCAATATATAAATATTCATCCAATTCGTTGCTTTGTTGGTGGTAAGGTTACGTAGCATCATCGGCACGGCAGATGGATGAAATACTACATTATTAAACTCACTTCTCCTTCTGTTCGACTGCGTATCTAAACTACTAACTACAAAATTATATTCGACGTGAATTTTTCTCTCTTCGCCGTTTTCGTTGTTTAGTGAATGAAGAGTTTGCAATTTCTCATTTCATTTCACGCCGGTGTGAGCATGGAAATGAATACGAAGAAAAGAAATGATGTTGTTGGTCGTTTAAGAGGGAACTAGATGAAGTCAATGTTCCATCCAACTCTTTACATGACTATGCGATGCTTTGTGTCTGCTAAGCTACGAAATTTTATTTTGCTCAGAGAAATAATTCGCCTTGCACACAATGTTACTCTGCTCATAAATAAAATTGTATTGTGCTACACATTTTTATAATGGCGCACATTATCTTAAATGGATATGAAGGTGCAGCAAATATTCTCATTATTCATAATATTATAATGCATGCACATTGATAGTTGTCGCGCAGTCTTGTCACACTCCTTTTCTGTTCCGTTTTTATTATGCATCCTTGTGTTTCCTCTCACCTTAAGACACTTTTCTCGTCCCTATTTTGCATATTTATGTATGTGCAGTCACTTTTTCTTTTCTTAAACACTGCTGTAACATTGAAAAATAGAGGTACTCAGGAATATAAGCCTTTATTGGCAAACATGGCCATGAAAATTAAAAGAATAGAAAAACCATTATGAATACCATAGTAACTACACGTAACCAACACTTGCATTCCCATGAATTCTGGTTTGAGATATTTCCTATGCTGAACTTTTCAGCTCAAAGGAACTGGGAATTGTGTTTTCATTCCAATTCAAACAAGACTAACCACACCTGAAAAGAATTTAGTACTGGATTTCGCTAACACTCTTTAAGAATAAGCTTACTTTTAGCCTGCAAGACCGTGATTATACATAATGTCATCAAAACAAAGGACGGTTAAAAATCCACACACAAGATAACAAATCTCGGTAAATCATTCAATGCGAGTGTGAAGTTAGAAAATTGAGCTGTGTTTGTATATCATATTGTGATTATTGTCACCTAGCTTCTTTCTTCCTATTATATTTGGATGGTTTCGACTCAACTGTTAACTACAAGTCTCTGAAAATGCAAAAGCGACATATATGTATGTAATGATACGAATACATAGCTTGACCACCCACATGAAACCCACATGTCGAAACCGTATTTTGAATATAAATTCATCCTTATTTTGTTAGTCCCTTTAACTTATTCCCGTTTTTCGTTAAAGTGGAAAAATTCATCTGTTATTAGAGAAAGGCAGTTTCCGTTTCAGTTTCCACTTTCCGAATAAAACGGTTCGCGAGACTTTCTATTCCATAATGTTTCAATGTTGATTGTTTTTTGTTGAAATTCTCTGCATAAATATTTACGGTTATTATGTATGTAGTAATGCTTCGATTCATCATTTCTCCTTTATCGTGCCACATTTTCCCGACCTTCCTTCACCGTTCACCATTCCATGACCTTGTGACACAATTTTATGTCTTGCTCTGAAATATTTTTATATTATTTCTCTTCTCGTTATGTCTCTGTCGCAATAAAATACTATTTACTTGGACACAAATGTTTGATCTATCCTTCGATCAGGAAAATGTACATGAACATTACCTCTTTCTGGCATTTTTAGACAACAAAGGTTAAAACGTTACAATAACCGTTTTTCTTTTATGATTTATATTTTCCAATGTTAATTCAAATAACTATTCTGTCAAAGCATGACGTTGTTTTCATTCAACTGGCATCTCTCCTAAATTATTTAGCTGGATAAGACGAAGCACCACAAGTACAAATTGTCAAGTTTTAGTGCATTCCGATATGGCCAATACTGCCGCTCCGTAAATTCGTCACATGCTGACCTCTAACAATTCAGATGACCTCTTTCTTGCTCCTCTCGTGTTTGAGAAAAATGTCTTACGCAATATTCAATGTTTGAGCCACACAGCGGCTGACAGTGATGGAATTATTATACACAGTATGTCTAATTAGACTAGTATTATTGTGAAAAAGTTGCAAAATCTAGTTCATCGCATCACAAGCAAACATCTGCATGCAATGTAGGCCCTTGTACTTTGTTCTCTCTTTTCTTATACCCAGTGTTGCTCTACCTTTGAGCAGGTACCCCCGGAAAACCTAAAATTAAAAGTTGTTTCAAATGACCCCAAAATAGGTACACCGGTCAATTCTGGGTAAATGATTTTTATAAAAAATATCAATTTGGGGCAAACTGCATTGGCCAAATTGGTATATTTTTGCATTTTTTTGCAGAATTTAAAATACTTCAAGTTGCCCCAAAATTGTTACTGCTCAATTCTTAGTCGCTGATATCATATCTGGTGTCAGATTTTGCCAAAAACGTAATCTTGGTGTACATTTGCGTATTATTTGAAAATGGTTTGAATTAATTAAAGTTAAACATCAATAAAACACGCTACAAACTGTAGCCAATTTTTTGACGCTAATTTTGAATCCGATGTTGGTACTTGGTATCTTAAAATTCCTTCATATTTTATGCAAATTAGGTCTGATATTTTGAATAAAATCAGCTACCCAGAATCGACCAGTGAACTAATTTTAGGGTCATTCGGAGCAACTTTTGTTTGTAGGTCTTGCGGGGGTTGGCACTTCCTCAAAGGTCGGGCAACATGCTTTGCTTACACCAATCCAGCCTGTGTTTATTCATTAAGCTGATACATTTTTTATCTGAATTAATATATTGACATAATATCTTGTTTCTTTCTCATATCCTGAATCTTTGCCTCATGAAAGTAACTCATGTATTCCTTTATGCCTCTCTTTCATCAACGCAATATCATAAAATAAAGCACGAGAAAGGGCACAGCAGGAAACCGCATTGAGCGAAGAAGGCAACAACGATTTCCTTTCATTGATAAAGTAGGATCTCTACCCATACTGAACAGCAGCATAAATAAGCGACACTGAATAGGTAACATTATTAGTTCAACCAATTTATTACGCTTTTCCTCTTTCCCTGCTTAAATACCATTTACGTTTTCTCTAGCCGTGCCTACTTCCTTTTGAAATTCTTATATCAGACAATTCAGTATTGTTGCACGATGGCACGATGTAATGACATTGCCAGCAAGCTGCAAATTCTAATCCAATCTTGAATAAATTACACCCTGCTTTTTAAATGATGCAAATTATGCGATATTATAAGAGTAAATATTGGTAGCTCTTTTAATTTACTTGAACCAACTTGGCTTACCAAAACGGTATACCAAGGCCGAATTTGTTATGAACTTCAGTTACATTTCGGTTGCTTCTTTTAAACAATAAAGTTACTCTATCGTTGAGTATGAACAAAGGTCATTCAAAGTCATATGACGATGCGACGACAAAGAATCAGCTCACTTGGTAATTTATTAAAAACACGACTAAAATAATGTCATTTTTGAATGATTTATTGGGAGTTTCATGAAATCTGTCATATCAGCAACATTTTGCTGTTACATAAGAAAAAATGTGTACATAATGTTTCCTTGTTACATCAACATCAGCGATATGCATTTTGTAAATTTAACATCCATAAAATCGACGAAGAAAAATTTGTATTAAAGGTTGAAATTTCCTGGACTTACTTATAAGAAGAGAATCAGTGTTCTATTATTCTAGGACCTAGTATCTAGACTTGACAGATGGATTCTATGTTATAAGCTAATATGAAATCTTAATAATTTCGACACACAATTGTTGACTCAATTCATTTCAAAATGCATGCATTTTATTTATTGAATTCACTCGCTTATCTGGGTTAATGAAGGGTTTACTCCACCACGAATATATTTTACTAACCCACAGTTAGAATTAATCACCCACTTTTCATTATTTGAGTTTTAGAATGTTTGATCCTGAATTGTCATCTGCCAGATAAAAGCAAATATCCTTTGTAAACATTTTGCACGTAGTTTACATTTCGATAAAGGAAACAAACATCATACGGTCTTTCAATTAAAACTTACAATGACATTGAAAAATTCTTAGAATCATTATTTGTTGGTTATTGTAATAGTCGGATGGCCAACCTTTTAATGTTTTATTCATTCAGACTAATTGATGGTTCTCCACTTTTATTAAACAAGAAGGAATGTAACTAGAATAGCTCTGTAATGA
Source organism: Cyphoderus albinus (assembly GCA_021029165.1). Lineage (NCBI taxonomy): Eukaryota > Metazoa > Arthropoda > Collembola > Entomobryomorpha > Paronellidae > Cyphoderus > Cyphoderus albinus. The sequence goes on along the minus strand of VYYJ01000349.1, from coordinate 15,587 downwards.
AATGTACTAACTATTATTACAGTACACAGTTCACTTAAGCAGAAAAATCATTACTGCTTAATGTTTGATTTGAAATGTCGTATTTCAAATCAGACCATTTGTCCTTGGGTTTCTTGATTTTACCTTGAACATTCTCATAGTAAGACTAAAAAGTGTTGCGCAATAAAGAGGATATAATAAAACAGAATATCCGTTTCAGTATTTGTTTACTCCTCGTTAAAATTGAAAAGACTATAGAGTCAGAAAAAATAAGAGAATTACCAATTACCTCATAAATAGATCGAGATAACTACCTATTCTTGATTTACTGTCATAACTTGACAATCGTTGAAGTTTCTTCAGGTTCAATCAATCGGGACGTGTGAAAATATAGGACAAAGATTACGATTTGCTGACGATCTAATATTTTCTCTTACTTCATAAACAATTCATGTCAATCCAGAATGGAAAATGGCAAAGATGGTAAGTCGTGACAATTTTCATTTCATTTGTTATTATGGATTGCTTTTGCCTGATCACAATTTAAATACTAAATACTAAATTAGATATATTGCAATCTGCAGTTTCATTTCTTTTTTACATGTTCATTACAATTTTTTACACATGCACTATACTCACAATGTAGAGTCTACATCCACGCATTAAAGAAAAAATATTTTGCAGAAGTTTATGCACTGTGGCAAATTTTGACGGAAATTCTGAAACATAATTGCCTTTCAAGTGTTAGTCTTTAGATGTTACACACTAAATCGTTTAGCCTTACGACATTTAATACTCCATTACATGTATGTATGCTACATGCTGAATGTTTAAAACTGGACGCAGAGGAATATTTGTTTGCACATTTCTGCTGTCACGCTTCTTTGCTGTAAAATATCTTCGATGGTGTTTCATTTTACGTCCATCCGAATTTATGCTCAAACAAGAATGACTCACCATGGACGATGCATGACAGATTGGATTATGTTCATCATTTTCCAAAGAATATTGGTTATTATACCAAGTGCCAATGCTTGTAACAGGTGCGGGTGTAGTGTAACCATTGTTTGAGAGATGCAATTCAACAATAATGTCACAAGCAGTTAATATCAAAAAGGAAATGTTTCCTTTTGGTGTTTTTTTCTTCTTCTTTATTGGGAGGGGTATATCAATATGGATATTGAAAAAGAGCAAATTAACGACAAACGTGTTTTCCATGAACTCTTTATTTGCCAAATCTTGAGTTACTTATGACGTTACCGCACGTTACCTGTCAAATCTTTTGATACAGCGAATAATAATTGTATATTCATTGCACGGACGCTAAATAATGGCATAATTCTTAAAATAGTAATAAAGCGGTTTGAAAAAAGAATCAGTGGTGTACAGAATGAAAAATCCCATTTAATGATTGTCGTGAATGCGAACAATATGGTGGTGATTGTGTATGCTTTTGTTACGGTAGCAAAATGCAATTGATTTAATACATTCTACCTTTTTTTCGCAGGCAATGATGGTAAGTTGAAAAAATTGGTTTATCCATGCACAGGTTCATGGTATGGTTCGGATGAGAAATTATACATTCTGAATCAAACCAGTCTAATTCGGTATAAAGTATGATTAAGCGAAACGTACTTTGTTTTTTATGTGTATTTTTTAATTTCACATAAAAGTACAATAATCATGACCATTCAGCAGATACTCCAACCTCACACCTGCTCAAACTAAAACTTATCATGGAAACGCCATATTAAGCACAAATCTGAGTATTTATTATGCTAACAGCTACTTCGATAAAAATACCAAGCTTTTCTGTTGTGTGAGATAAGATAATACTAATCGCTTTTTCGCCTAATGAAACAAAAATCAATGCTGGATAGAATAATTAGAACACTAAAAACCAAGTTATTGTTATAAACCAGAAGTGAACACGATGGGAATACTCGGTAGTCTAAAAATTATGCACAAGCAAACTTCATTTCATAATAATTAGGATATGAAGCACCAATTTTGAAGATTGAAAACAGGCATAAAGTAGCCTAATAGTATTCAAACAGAAAACAACGTGCCATAGAAGCTATTAAACAACTCATGAATGATTTCAAGGTCTACGGAACGACAAATTTTCGTGTTTTATCCTTACATTAGCCATTTATGGAGTTTGTAGGCAAATCAGTGATATGAATGAGTCATCACTTGTTAGAGATTCAGTACGGCGTTTTTTAGAGGAACTGAATTGTAAATAATTGAACTTGCAAATAGTCAGCGGATCCCCTGACTAAGTATTTTATTTTAAATTCGATGAAAGCGCTTTGCATGCAAAACATAGTAGAATATAAAATGAACCACCTACATATTTACATATTATGACGTACATTAATTTGCCGCAGTGATTTCCTAATAAATTTCAGTTACACTATAAACTGCTTTCTGAATGTCTAGTGTTAGTAAGATGACAAAACTTTTCAGGACAGTCATATTAAATTTGTGAGTTAATAAAACATACCCTGCGTAACCAATTCTGCCAGATATACATTTTATCCTGTCTTTATGGCATTTTGATAATCTGGAATGAGATAATTGAGACAAACAGGTATTAAAAGTAAAGGATTATAACCAATCAAATTTATCATGATTCTATTAGTACTACATTATGTATGTATGTCATCTTGAACAATCCATTAATAATTGATAATCTGACATAAACTGGTTTGGCAAAATAAATTTAGTAATCATTTAGACGGAAAGTAACCAATATTTATTCTTAAGATTGGATATATTGTAAAGGAACTCAGGCTGATTCACTGATATATGTAATAATGCCATTGTAAGGAATTTTGTTTCACGCTCAAGTAAAGATGTGTAGATTCTGGAGCCAAGCAACGTACCAATTTATCCAAGAATCGATGATAAGCATCGGTTTTGTTATGTTAGAGACAATTGTTTTTCTGAATTGAGTTCCTCGAGTTTCAGTTGCTTTTTTTCTTCCTGGCGTGCGACTGTGAAGTTTTAGAGAAGTTTTAGAGAAGTTTTAAAGAGTTGCACATGCACAGTTTTCTAATTTGAACATTATGCATTTAAAAATGACTTTCATGTTTATGAAGTTCCAATAAAATGAAATTACAGTAGAATTAAGATGGCTGGAGAATATGTTTTGTATTTGTATTATGCTTGGCATGGAATGAGTAAAAGAAAGAAACGATGCAAACATTAATTGTATTTTTCTTTTTATATTAATTATTATTACGAGATGTAGCGTTTTCATTGTTCTTCTCGTCTATTACAAATTGACATGTACAAAACAGACCAATTCAATTGTGAAAAACTTGTTTTTGTCTCGAATTGAATTGTGTACTTTTTACAATTTACTTATCACGAGGAAAAAAAATTCATTTTTACAAATTATTTTGTTGTGGTCTGACAAAGAAAGAGGTTGTGGAAAGTAATAATATTTGATAATTGTTTTATTTCCGTTGTGAAACTATGATCAACGACATTTAACCGCAATCTCTTAGAATATACCGCTATACTGGGACTCGATTCTATCCTATCATAAATAATTCACACAAACGAGCAGGATCAATCGTACGTATATCGTTCACAAAATCAACAGGGAAAGTTAAACAAACTCTTACTTTAATAATAATAAGATTATCCTTACTTAAACATTACACATTTGAAATACTTATTTGTGAATAGGTAGCAGCACAATGGAATCGGAAATGCACACGAAACGTTATCAGATTCTATAAAATAGTTTGCATACATCATAAAAAGAGAAATGAAAAGTTAGTTCCTAGAGTTTTTGTTGTGTTGTCCTATGATTCGTCCAGTTTGTACTACCAAATACCATTAACAGAACGAATACGTAATATTGCTTGTCAATTTATTTGTTGTTTTATATAACATTTTTCTACGACAGGGTAATCATATGGATCAGTCAGAGAAAGAGAGATTTTTGAAGCTTAAAACACCGAAACGATCTAATTAACTCTTAAAAATTATTTTCTCATTCACAAAAGCACTCAACAGTAATGCATAAACAATGTTCCCATTTTAAAATTGATTCTCTTCAAGCTGAACTTCAGTAAGAATCAAAAACTAATCCTATTTGTAAAAAAATCTGCTAGTGAGCAGAGTAGGCAATAATTATCGTATTTTGTTCGCCAGTTTGAAATGAATCAATTGTAACTTGGAAAGCTACACTAGGCTCTTTTCATTAGACAAAGAATCTTCTAAAGCGGTAAGAATTTTTCACATCACAAAATAGACTCGTCGTTTGTAAACATCCACGGAAAGTAATCACTCAACGTAAAAAATCTAACATTATGATAGCACGAGATTAAATCATATTTACACCGTTTGGAGATGAGATGGAACCTAAAACCTTTAACCCCTAACTCTTGTAATGATTTTTTGCCAATAATAGCGTCTTCCTGTCAGCTATTTTTTTAAAAACTAATTCCTCATCGCAGTATTCAGAATACTACTAATATCTGGATGGTCAAAATTGGTAATTTCAGCAAATGTTATGATCTAAATTATTTTTAGTACTATTATTACGTATAAATTAGGCTAGGTTCGCGTACGTATCAAAATCAGAGCTTTGTTTGGTGTGATTTGTGTTGACTCACATTTGCGAAAAATGCATCACACTGAATTTTCAGACACATAAAACAATACAACCATAAAACTGAAGTGTGATTTGTGATAAAAATGTTTCATTTCTAATTTTGCAACTGCTTTATTTGATGGTGATCAGTTTCAACTTAAAACGAAAACCATTTTAAATTTAATTCTAAACCTTTTGTAGTTGGGCACTTTTTTTAAAATTTTGCTTGTTTTATACACGAAGATCAGTGAACTTTTTTCATTTTTTAGACTTTATTACAATACAGCTTACTGCATAGTACAAATGTAATTCATTTTTGATATTCGAATTATTAATAATTGTTATTGGTGATCAGTACTTCACGACATGAAATTAGTAGTTCTAACCAATTTAAGCTGTCAACCTTTAATTGATACTGTTCACTTGAAATTCCGTGTTTTGATGACTGATGACTATTTACTCATCCCCTTCACCTTCTTCACCGTCATCTTCTTCCTCCTCAAGCCAATTAAGCCATTGGTTGACTTGGAACAAGGCGTTGCCTTTTCCAGGATAGTCATCTCGGATATCTTCCTTCCATTTTAAGAACGCTTCTTCTTCAATAAGATCGAGTTCGTAGGTGTTCATGAACCATCGAAGTAGCATGACTGGTACAAAAATAAAAGGAAATGTTAGGTTAGGTGAATGAGTAAAGTGAGTATCTTAATGAAACCGTTGTGTTCCAAAGTCCCTGCCTACCTTTTGGACATTCAAGGGTAAACCAAGCAGACTGGATTGCATAAATTGCAACCACTTGTAAATCCACCTTGTCTTGGAGGAAAGTAGAAATTACGGGTTTGTATTTCAGCAGAAGATCTTTCTCTTTCTCTTTTATATGCTTTTCGTTGGCTTGGGTCGGATTTCCTTCAATTCCTAGTGCCTGCAAAGCTTCCTAAAAATTGTAAAGAGTACCATTTACAATACATGTAATCAATGTAACATGTGTATGTGAAATACATATTTCCTACTATGATCTCTAAACATGTCGTGTGTTCACTTACACTATTGATGAACTTGAAAATCACTGTCGTCAAAGCGTGGATAAATCCATGTGAAGTTTGGTAAGTTACATCAACCTGACCTTTAACCCATTCCAGAAAGTCGGTTGGATCCGTATTAATCTATGGACATTAACAAATAAATATGTGGGTTGGTAATGCCGAAAAAGTAATATACTGAAATTTAAAAATGGATAAACCTTCGAGCTTACCAACAACCGCTTTGCCATCTCCGCCTGAATTTTCAATAGAGGAAAGAGGAATGAAAGTTCTCGTTCTTCCAAAATTTCAGCCATGCGATCCTTAGTGCGGTCCGTCTTAGGCAATGTGGTCATGAGGTTCACCTTGCTTTCATCGAACAATTTGCAGAGTTGGGTTCTTTCCATTGTTTTCCCCATATGCTGAAGTACTAAGAGCAAAAATGGATAGTGTTTTCCATTCTCGGTGAGTTCGGCCAATTCAGCAACTGTCATTTGCCCCTGGCAAATGGCTCGGCCTGCAAATGCAGCAATGTAGGACTTGATGCGAGGAATATCTGCTTCTAAATCAGCCATAATGTCCAACATTGTTCGGAAAGCTTCTTGGAACTGGGCAGCTGTGATGAACTCTTGTTGGACAAGGTACACCACAAATGAATAAACAGCCTCCCGATCAACCTCTGTAAAATATTTATGGTAATAGATTAAAAATCCCGCAGTGTAAAATGAAACGAAAATTAGATCATTCTCACTATCTGAAAGCTCATTATTACCATTGTGATCCATTGCCTTGTTCAGTATTGCTACAATAACGTCACAATAGAGTCGATCTGGGATTTTAAGATCCTTCATAGCTTCCAAAGCATCTTCCTGGGATTTCTTGTTCAAGTATTCTCTCACAATGTCTTCGACTTTCTTCATCACATCATCTTTTGACGGAGCCTTCTTCTTTCGTTCCAAGGTATTTTTATTTCCTTGCTGCACAAGTGGATTCTCAACAGGTGGTGGAGGGTTGTTTATAACTGGAGGTGGCATGACAGCAGTAACAGGAGACTTTCTTGGATCCATCATCGGTGGAGCAAAAGCTGGTGGCGGTTTCATCGGTTGGGGAATCATTTTGATCATGGAGTTAGGCGGAGGTCTAAAAGACAATTCTTCGTTCTGCATAGGCATAGCGGACACAGGCATTGGTGGAGCACCCACCATTCCCTGATTAGCCTGCTGAGCTTGCTTCATAAATCTTGGAGCAACTGGGGACTTTTCGTAGCCTGAATTTCAACACAAACATGTATAAAAAAGTAAAGTTGAATTCTTATAATTTCTCAAGACCTTATTCGTTAAAATTGTAAATTCTTTGAATTAAATTACCGTGGTTGTTCATATTGTTCTGATTATTCCTCATGTTGTGGTGCATGTTCATCTGTCCATGATGGCCGTCGTGATTGTTGTGATTGATGTGGTTATGATGCATGTTGTTGTGGTTGTTATGGTGGTATTTCATGTTGTTTTTGTGCTGCTGGTAGTAGGGATTGTTTGATGCCATGCTGTTTTGTGGATTCGGGGGATTGTAGCCTCTCATTCCACCAGCCGGCCTGTAGTTGTTCATTGGAGGTGGCGTGTGGAAGCCGTTTGTTTCCATTCCCAGTGATTTCTCCCCAGGTGTGATTACTCCTGGCCCGGTTCCCAACATTGCTAGAGGGACAGGAGCAAAGACGTCTTCGAGCCCAGTTCGCTTCTTGGGACCGAAGATTCTGCCATTACGCCGTGGATCGATTTGCAAGTATCGAAACTCTTCGGTAGGTGATCTTGACCCATCAGATATTCCCAGTTCATCATGTGCCTCTCTTCGGATTTCTTGGATAGGTTTCGGTGATTCCTTCAAAGAAATAGTCTTTCGTGGCAGCCAATGATTATCCCTCAGCTCGATCACATCTTGCAGCATGAATCGGATCCTTGCTGGCAGCTTCTCGTTTTCAGAGAGTTCCTTCATGCGATCAAAGTACTGATCCATAAGGTATTTCCCTTTGTCATTGTCTAATAAATGGCCACAGGTGCTCATTATCTGACAGAGGCACTCCAAGTCTTCCGCCTTCGTCTTCTTGACCAACTCCTCGCAACATTTATGGAGGATTGAGTGAGTGAGCATCTGAAAGAAAAAAACATTCAAATAACGCGCGGGAACTCGAAATTCTACCTTAACTTTCATAAATAAATATTGTACATACCTCCAGTTTGCCAAGTTCTCCAATGAATTTGATGTTTCCAAGCATTTTGCGCTTGGCCAATAATTTTTCTTCTTCCTCTTCTGGGGTGAGATTTCCGGTTCGCTGATCATACATGGCAGATGCCCGAGCTCTATTTGCATACTCATCCTGACACTTATTTAAGAGAAGACGGCGGAAAGTTGTAGTGTTATCTGGGTTTGGAGGGTCGAAATTGGGAACTTTCTTCGATAATTTCTTACATAGCTGAGCATACAGAGAAAAGGAAAATTCAATGAAATAAATGCGGTTATTTTCACTAGTGAAAACAAATGCTCGTTAGAATCCATAGTACATTAGATTTATTGAATTGGGACTTACCTGAGCATACATAGACACGTATTTGGGTTCTTGTAAAGCTTTTTCAAAGATCTAGAAACAAATTTAATTCACAAAATATATAAGCATAATTGTCAAGTATTTGCAACGACAGTTAATATTTGCTATATTTTGCCTTGCACCCAAAACTTGTACACGTTACTTACCAGGAGTATAACCCCTTTAAGAAGCACTTGAGAATCTAATCCGATTCGTATCAATTCCTCGGTCAATCTATCGAAGGTCTGAGGGGTGAGTTTGTTGAGAATCCCACGGACCTTTTTTATAAAACGTATAATGTTACGCATTTTCTTTCCATACGGCTGTCTTAAACCGACCGAATTTTTTACGTTTAATACAACACACACGTCCACCACGATATCAACGTGCTCAATCGCTATTGCCAGCAATTTTTATCGTGAAGTATCTAGAAGCCATTTTTCTACAACATTCATCAATTCTCGGGAAAAATGCGCAGCGTTTTTATTAAACTCTTTTCTGCTTGAGTGGAGAAGCATGCAAGCAAAAGCATGAGTCAATTCCAAGAAGAGAACAAAGGCATAGGCATTTAGGTATTGGTATTTAGGTACTATTATGAAAAATATACGCGCGTTGATGGTTGAGTGGACAGAAGAGAAGCAATAAAAAATATATAAGCTGGACTCACTTTTCGAAACTTGACATCATCGCTATTTTCTGGAAGTGCATCTCGTCTAATAGCAGAAGGCGGAATCCATCTGGAAAATTCAAAGTTATTACACCGTTACACAACAAAGTTAAGTCATGCTACTACTATTTAATATGTAGAGACGCCGTTTCATAGAACGTTCTGCCTTGTTCTTGCTCACACTTAAAGAAAGTAAACATTAATAGGTAAAGTAGAGCAAGTAACGAAATAATTAGCGAGTTTACGGCATACTACTTTTGTACTCCTTTACATAGTAAAATCAATGAAAAAACGAATGTCTTACCTCACAGTCTCACTGGTGCTGGATTGGGAACGTATTTCGTCCCTAAAAGTCATAAATCAGAAAAAATGGAGTAAGCACAAATTTAGCAAGCAAGGTTATGGCAACATTTACCATCCTTCATAAATTTAGAATAAGAGGATTCACGGGGAAAAGTCAGGGTAATCAATTTCACGAACTTATTCAGTTATAAAAAGAAAACATTCAAAACGGCGGGCAATGCTATTTTGCTGTTGAAACAAATGAGAAATTTGTTCAATCAACGTTATGTAAATTCATTCCATGTCGAAAATTACGTCAATTATTGTATTGATTACTGAGCTAAAATTTCATGATTTTCTCTTTGCACTGCATATTTATACAACTAAAACTTATGCAGTGATACATACTTTCTCCGTGATCAAAAGTGTATGTAAGTAAAAAATACGTGAATAAAAAGCACTGTACATGCAGCTTGTGTTCGCCGAATGAGGAAGAGACGAAACAACAAAAAATAAATTGTCCGATCGATATTAGTGCACAAGAACAATACTCGTTCAACTTTTTCCTCGTTTGGTGATGTCGGGTAGGTACTGACGCTTGCTTTCACTACCACACAATTTTTATATGTAGTAAGCAGGCTCGTTGGGAATGGGCACCCAAAAAACCGTTCGTTCGTTCGTTGCACTTTCTCAATCTACTTCACTTGCACAGCACCTCTCTGCTTTTTTTCTCTTCCTGCTTTCGCTTTGTCGGAAATGAGGAAGACACAAAACGCCAGAAAAAAGCGTCGTCGCTTCGTGCGAGGCGCAAATATGTATCTTTAATTTTTTGCGTAAAATTTTCAGTGAAAAGGGGACGTTAGAAGTAAGGGAAAGCAGCGAGTGTCCTTCTACCACTGTACAACACCCACCCGCTGGCTGGAGCCCACTGACGCTCACGACTTGACACGATTTATATTTTTAACTAATTTTTAAGAAATTTAATATGTATAAAAAAGGCTACTTCTGATTTTGACTTTCTTTGAGTGTAATATTTTTTTACACAAATCGCACTAAAAAATTCTTTGTTGATCGTTTCTGGGGAATATTTTCAGGTCAGACTTTAAAAGAATGAGATTTGAGTCCTCAATAGTGGGGTGGACTCACTAAACCTATTTGGGTGGTCAACTTTGTTAGTTTAACGGACAGCTCCTTACTGCTAAACTTGCTGCGTACGGTTTTGCGTTCTGGTTTAAAATGGACGAGGAGAAGAAAAGGCTTTATTCAGCTCCAAGTTCTTTATTGCATATTTTTCTTCTTTTTTCCTTATATTCTATTCTATTATATTCACGCCACCGTCCTTTGGATAATATGCCTACACCAATTCAAGCTTCGCTTCGTTTGCACTAACGTTGTAGTAATGGTGATGAGATGTGATGATGACTATGTCTGAAAAGAATGTATTCAACAGCATCATCCTCCTCACCGTGATCAGGGTTATCTTTATGTTCGTTGATGGTGGTGATCCACGTAGAAAAAAATATGTAGCTTGCCATACCAAGCAACCCTTGTTTGGAACAAGGATATGCGAACAACCACAGAATTATATGAAAAACGAGTATTTATCCATTACATGCGGTACCGTAGTTAGGTAAGGAAGGAGCAAACAATGTTGATAAAGTACCTTTTGCAGTAAGTGAATTACAACAATGTAGCGTAGCTTGTATTCCCTACACATTGTTACATACAATGCAATAATACAATTTACTTATTACTCATACAATGAGCGAGATGCTTCAAGGTACTTTAAGGTCGACTCATTGGGCTAGCTCACTCATCGTCAGTGCATAAAAACGAATTCATGGTTGTGTTATGTTGCCCATGTTATCATTCAAAGATGAGTTTTCCCACAATGCAAATGTTTTGGTGGAAAATGGCAGCAACGAAATCATAAACGTTAATAAGCAAAACGTTAAGCACTTACCAGTACACCAAGCAAGCACAATTTAAACTTGAAAAGCAACAGAGTAGCGTCAGCGTCAGAGCCAAAAATAAGAAAATCTGCCTGACTGAATAAATTGTAAATACGTTTGCATCTATGACTATGATGACTCGTCACTCGTCTGTTTTATTCTGTATCATAGCGTCTGAAAGTGGCTTATCTGTTCAGTCATATGCAACATGTAATTCTCAGAATCTCCAAGTTGTATTACAGCCAGTAGCAAAATTCGATGCTACAATGTAATTTACGTTTCGTTTTCACACATTTAATGTCAAGATCCCTCGTGCTTTTTCCAAATTGTTATATGTAGCTTTTCACATTCTCTATGCCTATGCTTAATCATTTTCAGGTTACAACTTTTGTTGTTATTGTAGGATAGGAAGTTGTTACGTCTGAAAACGGTATATTATCTTCATCGCCCTATAAAATATCTCATTCATTCGATTCCACTTTTTCTTGCTTCTTGGGTAAATTCCACAAAAGAATTAGTATTACGTGGAAAATAAGCATTCGCGCAACAAGCAGACGAAATAATATACTCTATATTGTAGTAGGGTCTACAAAGTATACAACATCCTTTTTAATATCTACTCTCGCGAAGAAAAAGGCACTGAAAATGTTTGCTCTGCATTTTTATTCCTTCTGTAATAATCGTAAAGCGTTCATGAAATACTGAATTAATAAAGTAAAAATTCTCCTTCATAGTATATGAAGCTTTATATGCTCTACATGTAAATCACAGAACATTAACCAATTTATGAAATCATCATGAAAATCAATTCTACATATTCAATACCTACAGTAAAAGTGGAGTGCTTGAAACAAAAGGACAAAGAGATTATCGGTTGTTTTGCTTCGTTCGGGGCACTTTGTGCCAGACGTCTAGTTCAAATCACTCATCAAGTCATCAAACTCATTCAAATTAGCAATAAAAGCTTTTTATGAGTTGTATTATGATATTATTCTCATCGGGCGGGACGAAGACACAATGTTCAATCAAGCTTTATGGTTTATGCCTTGCCTTACCGAAAGGTTTTATAAATGAACGTCAAAGCTCATTCGAATTAGAATAATGAGTACATTGGCCGACGCGACGAGGATTTATTGTGCAAATGTCTTTACACTCAGTCGACTATTTAAAAAGTATTTAAAACCAGAAATTTATTTACGCCCTTGCAAATGTTGAGAGATTGAGACTGACACTACAAACTAAACTACAACGTTGACCTTAGCTGCTTCATGTACGCTTGATACAGTTAAATATTTTCAATGATATGTACACAGCCATAATGAATTGTTTTACTTAGGTAAGTACGTACTACGTAGTATATTTATGTTTCAATTTCAATCATCATCATATAAACATATATAATATGTGATATACGCATAAAAAAATGATTTGGCTAGCCTGACTTCTTCCAGTCTATTTGACTTAAAATAATTGATGAAATGAAAGGACACATTAAGCATACTAAAGAATTGATCGAAGTCCAATCTTTAAATGCATTTATATATGTTAGGTTGGCCCGCTGCATGATTGCAAAAGCAAACCCTGACATCTAATTTGAAATGTCATTGGTTTTAAGTTTAAAAATTCATTTTTTATAGATATATGTATATCAGATTCATGGGGCAGAGATTTCTTTATCATTTTCCGATGTTATATGCAACCCAAATAATATTATGTTGCGATCGCCAATGAAATTCCTTTAGTTTTCCTATCACTCCAATTGAGAGTCTCAATATTGCTAAATATGCAGTGTATTATAATATTTGCACAAAAATGTTTACGTTTTTTCTTTTTGCGAAAATAAAACAACAACACAAGAATGAAAACAACGCAGAAAATATTTTAGTGAATCTACGTTGTAATTTATCATACAAAACACTCTGAAACGTGTAGCATTTAAGTTTTTTAGGTTCCTTTCAACTCAAGCAAAGCCAAAAACAAACATTGTGATTAAACTACTGCTTAAAAACATGTAGGAAATCATAATTTTTATCCTGATTTAATAATTGAGGTTCGAAGCGTTACATTATAAGAATGTTTCGGCTGATGCTTTTTCATGTTGATGATGAAGTTCGACATATGTAAATACAGCGTAAGTACAATTTTGTGTTTATTTATTTTTATACCACTCTCCTCAATTCAAACAATGAAAATTTAGGTCGCTCTTGAACAAAATTCTCACTTTCTTTGTATAAATATGTACAAATTGTAACATATCTATTATGCTATTTATGTATGTCCTTACCCAAAATATGGAATGGGACAAAATGAAAATGAAATTTTCAAATAAAAATATACAATATTTCATACAAAATGTTGAAATTAAAGCAAGCGAAACGACTGTTTCAATACAATATTGTACACTTTCCGATGGAATGTGATTTGGTTAAGTTCAATGCGCAACCTCTCTGGGTTTTGTTAACTAACCACCTACAAGTCGTATATCTCTGTTGTTCTTGGATGATGCATGTCTCTCTCACCCATTTCTTGCCTATACATTTCATAGCACTGCCCATACTCATGTCATGTCAGTTTCATTCAGTTTATCTCACATTTACATCGTTTTATTTAATTCGTTTTGTCTCTAGTCCCAATATTCGACTTGGCTTTCTTTTACGTAAGTCAAATATCACCCACAAATAAATTATCTCATTCATGACTTGTTTGTATATTTGTGCTCTTGGATGCAATATGCTGTCATAAATCCACATAACCCATGACACAGATCTGAGAGAGAAAAATCTACACCCAATTCGATTATAAGCAAGTGTGAGTGTGACACAAGTGACAGTTTTCCAAGTCACAAACTGTGACACATACGGAGAGAGATAAACAAAACGATATGAGAACAAATAGCTACGGGCTAAGTAACGCAGATTCTCATCATAACTTTAATGTAGTTTACCCTTCACCACAGCTAGTGGCATTTCATGCATTATGAATGTTATGTTTGTCTTCAAGGGAAAGTGGTAGAAAGTGGACAACAGAAAGAATGTAAAATTTAGGGGACAGAAACTTTTTCTGAGAAAATGGTCATTAATGGACATGTGACTATTTGTTTGAATTACTTGAATTACTTTGAGTTTATGACAATAAATAAATTTTATTACATAATTACGTAATTAATAATGTAATTAAATTTCAGATCACGCACCTGCCTCCTAAGTTACGAGAAGCACTCCCTATTACCGCTGGGCCTTCCGTTGTTGTTTCCTGTTCTAAAATTTTTGAAAAATTATACGGAGGGGAAAACGGGGCTACCGTGGAACTAATTTTGATGAAAGACAATGTTGAGCCTTCTTCGAAAGTAGTACTTGTCGTCGGTTCTCTGAAAAACAATAAAAATTCGCAATATCTTAAAATAGATTACTTTGTTGCGAAGAAAGGACAATAATATCACAAGCTCAGAGCTGTTTGGTCACAGAACCTTTGACATAATTAATGATATAAAATGAGTTTGAAAATATTTCAAATCACTTACCCCATAAAACAATCCACGGTGTCGCGGAGATATTCTGGTACCCTATCCAGCTTGCTAGATTTTTTGTTGTAGAACAGCTCCAAATTTGTCCGCTATTCCAAGAATTATTTCAACTAATCTGTAATTCCATAGATGATAGAAGAACAAAATAGTGTGCTGCTTTTCCGTGGATGATAATCGATTTTCAAGTTGTGCTCGCAATTTGTTTTTACAAGAAACCACTGTTTTTGTTCAGTCTGTATCAACTCAGCACATTCAATTTTGCAATTTTATTTAAAAAATAAAATCAATCCGAAGCTTTGAGATTTCCAGAAACGGATCAGTTGGGTGTTGTTTGGTTCTCTTAAATTGTAAAAATTGTTCACGCACAATACGTTGTATCTGGCAGGCGAAACAAAATCTTAGTTAGATAATTTTACCAAGTTAATTCTATAGTGTGTGGTGAATAATAAATATTTAATGAGGCCAGCATTTCCGCTGTCCTTAGTCAACTTTCCCCAGTGAGTGTGGCTAACAACTGACGACGATGAGAGAGAGAGAGAAAGAGAGATGAATATGATATGATTTTTCTTCAACTTTTTTATGTCTTCCTCTTCTTTCTCTTTTCTTCGTCGTCTTCAGTAAAGGACAGAGCAGAAACAACAACACTACGCAGAGAGGGAGAGAGAGAGAAGAGAGAGAGAAACGCAGAAGAGTTCACTTTACCTCGTCTTCGTCAGAAGAGTCAGTCACCCAGGACTGCAGTCTTTGAACACTCTTTTTCAGTTTTCTTTGGTTTCGGTACTGCTGTTTATACTACAGAGAAAGAAGGGAGCAGCACGAGCAGGAGGAGCCACAACAGTCTTGTCCATGTAAAACACTACTCAGCTCAATTCAGCCTAACAGTTAGAGCTTTGTTGCCAGATCCTGGTACTCGGTGCCTTTCAAAGGCAACCTCAAAGCTCGAACGTGATTGGTTAACATCACAATTTTCACCCTTTT
>VYYJ01000348.1:0-66641 GCA_021029165.1 Cyphoderus albinus | reverse complement strand
CATGGACTTGGAAATAATGTTTACAACAATTATCGCGTACGGTTATGGATTTGTCCATTTTGTATACAAGAATTGTCGCTATTGGCATGGAACAGGTTAAATATGCAACAAGGAGCCAGGCACGATTTACATAACATTGAATTGAATGATGAGTTTGCTTATAAATGAATGGCAAAGCAAATTCTTTATTTTCACTTCCTTTTCCTGCACCAGAAAGAAACAAAAGCGAAGAGAAGCTTTGACTATTGAATGCTAAGAAAAGCATATAAAAGTTGTATTATACAAGCAAAGTGAAGAATATTATATGCCAGCCCTGTATTGTTTGATGAAAAAAGCTGAGTAATTCATTTTAAAGTATATAAATATGCTTTATGAATAATGAGGTAAAAGATTCTTGTATCTTCACAATCAACACCTCTCCTTCTTCTCCTCATTCCGCATCTCCACCCGTCTCCTGGTTGGATTACATCCCTGTAGAAGCTAGAGACACATAAATATAAGTACCCGCGACACGACGTTATAACTGATATGTCAAATCCACACAAAAGGGGATAATTTTTTCGATGTGACCTCAGAGAGGTCTTCCGGAGTCACTCCGCGGGTCAGGCGTCATCTCATTTGAACGAGTACTACCGGAGTAACACTCACATATTGATATGTGCATGTGTCGTTTTGAGACTTTTGAGAATGTTTGCTTTTCCTATAAAAGCTTACACACAAAGCTCGCTTTTTCATACTCCAAAGTCCAAACCAAGCTGTGAGTTTACGCTCCTCTACATTTGCACACGGAACCGGCATCAGAGCCTCTGTGAAGAGAGCAGTGAAAAGCGAAGCTGAAACATTAAGCATATTATTATCAACTTGGTTATTTTTACATTTATGAAAATTCATTTCTCCATGCTTTCCAGAGAGCTAACTGAAACCTGGATCAGAAAAACTTTAGAAATAACTAATCGACAGCTAACCCGATAACCCTGTCTGTACCCATGATACCCCTTAAAAGAACGACGTTTCAGCCAGAGATTTTCATTTGGCAGGTCTGTTCTTTGCCCATTTCATATTTTCGCTCGGTTACAAATTGTAACTTACAATTACATAAATGATTTGCATAAGACGCCCATGACATGCCGCCATTTGTAAATGCAAATGAGCGGGCACGTTCAAACCTTTACGAGAACAGGTGCATTTATTTTGTCAGTTCCTTCCGGACCCGGACTAGTTTTTTAGTTTTGAAGCGAGGAGACTGGAGAACCATACTACATAGCATTTGCAATTGCATTGGGTGTATGTATGTATTTATGCTATGTATAGTACACACACACACATACACACATCGGCTACATCATGTCATATGACGCGTCATCCAATTCACCTTATAGTGCATGTGATGAACGCGAACGCATGAATGAGTGTAGGAAACTTTTTGGTATATAGGTAGAGAATAGAACTGGGAGTCAGTCACACTCTAGACTAGAAGCGAGAACGAGTGAGCCGCCAGGAGGACGAACTTTTCGGACTTTTTACGCTCCATTTTTGCTAGTTTTCCGAGCAGTTAGAAACAAATGTGTACAAATCCATCGACGACAAAGTCGACTTAATCACTTAATTCACATATCATTATATAGTCCCTATTTATTTACAATTCTACTATGGTAAGTGATATAAGCATTCTTTTAAAAGCTTAAAAAGAAAGTATAACATTTTCAATCATCAGATTTTAATTTCTCTAAACAAACTCTAGGCCGACCTGGAAAAGCTCCGTACTGGAAGCATTCCAATCATCTGGGTTTTGGGAGGTCCCGGTTCTGGAAAGGGTACGCAGTGTGCTCGATTGGTGGAGAAGTACGGATTTCAACACTTGTCGTCCGGCGATCTCTTGAGAGATGAGGTGCAATCTGGCTCTGATAAGGGCAAAGAGATCAGTGAGATGATGGTCAAGGGAGTCCTTGTGCCCCGTCAAGTTGTCTTGGATCTGCTGAAACAGGCGATGCTGAAAAATCTGGCAAACGCCAAGGGTTTTTTGATTGATGGATACCCACGGGAGGTCGAGCAAGGAGAGGACTTTGAAAAAGATGTAAGACAAAAAATGGCAAATCCATAATGAAGATATCCACCGATTCTTTTCCACACAAAAAATCCAGCAAATCCACCTGTTTACCATTAAAAATATCTTTGTCTTTATTGTAGATTTCACCTTGCTCCTTGGTATTGTACTTTGACTGCAAAGATGATACCATGAAGCAAAGGCTTCTGGGTCGTGCTGCCAGCTCTGGCCGCGCTGACGACAACGAGGAGACAATTGTGAAGCGGCTCGTAACCTTCCATCAATGTTCCGAACCTGTGATAGCCAAATACAAGGACAAGGTTGTCTGCATTTGCGCCGACACAGACCCCGACACCATCTTCGGTCAATGTACGACCAGCGTTGACAAGGTCCTTAGCAAGTAAATTATTGTAGCAAAACTGCGTTCTTCGTTCACATTGGAAAGTATGATATGACATGAACCCTTCCATAAGAATTCTAGCTAGTTCTAGTCCAGAGAAATTGACAAAACAATTGGTCGGCAAATTCTGTATGGTGTCACTTCAGTAGAATGAAAGTAATGTGTTTTCCGAGGAGAAATAAACTACTGAAAGGTGTAACATAAAATTGAAGTTACGGAACTAATAAAAATTCGTGTCAGTCTAATTTGACTTAACTTGTTGACTATAGCAGGCCTTATTTGATTTCATTCATTATTCATGAAATGTTTCTGGGTTCCAATTCCAAGAGCATTATTTTAAGGCTTCTTCTCTGCTCGACTTATATGTAATATAATTGTTTCGCACTTCACTTCACATAATATTCTATTTACTAGGCGGAAGCAGATTCTCTAGTACAATGGATTTTATTTTATATTTCAGTAATAAAACTAAGTGATTCAACATGGTTTTATTTAGGACGTATGTAATTGATGCTCTAAGTATTGTACATATAGGAATGAGAAATATCGCGACAAACTCTTATACAGACTCAGTATCATCCGTTTCATGGATTATTCTTTTTGAATTATTTATAACATAATTATAATTAGCATTGTATTTCATGGCTCCTCTTCTTAGGTACATGGCGTTATTGCTGTTGAAGTCATATTTTAGAATTCGACAATTCTATCGAGGATTCAGTATTGACTATTGATATTTTTTTCAAAATTGCAAACATGTGTGCATATCAAGCCAACAAAAGTGAAGAGAAAAGAAAGGAGAATGAGAACTGGCTTTGGAAAGACATGAAAAAAGTACAATGCCGTATGTCAGTGTCATGGGAAAAAGGAGGTTATCCTGCGCGAGATATTTTTAGAAGTTAGTGGAAGCTCCTTGTGCGGTGGCGGTGATTGGTGGTTGTGTCATTTCATTTTCATTTTTGTGTCTCTTCTCTAAATGTATCGGTCGTTTGGCTAAGAGAATTTGCCGAGCACAAATCACTGCGTGTTTACTCAGCTTTTACGGTTGAAGGATGTTCGTCGTCTATACGGTTTCGAGTTACCACCAGTACCTTAATAACTTATTTATGCGGACGGATCATTGGCGTTTATTATCGCAATACTTATCTTTTTAGTTTGTCTACTGCTCCAGTCAAAATGCATAAAATTATGCCAGTAAGTGATTATGAATAAATGAAATGAGTCAAACTGCATTTATGAGTCATTTATTTGAGCAACGAATTGAAATTACATAATTATCATTGATTATGGAATCACGAGTTGCAAACGACTTGCTGCCAATTAGCAGTTATTTAAAGCTTGATCAAGATCAGCAATTAGGTCTTCGCAGGATTCTAAACCAACTGATAAACGGATAAATGTTTCGGTAATCCCTAATTGAGCCCGCAATTCGGCTGGAACACTGGCGTGGGTCATAGAAAATCTGGCGTGTTTCAAATAGATAAAATAATTAGGTGAATTGTTGAAATATTTAGTTATTGAACATGCAAGCTGAAAAGTTTACAGATGTAGTTCATTAAAAACTCACGGGATCTCGGCTAAGCTCTCATATCCTCCTAAACTTTCGGCGAGACTAAAAACTTTCAAGCTTTTAAGAAACTTCGTTGGACATCCGGTTCCTGGTTTGATATAAAATGAAATGAGCCCAGAGTGACCGGAACACTGTTTCAAAGCTAGTTTGTGTTGTGGGTGATCGGGTAATCCAGGGTGAAGGACTTTAGAAACTTTGGGGTGTTTTGATAAAAATGTTGCGACACTGAACGCATTTTTCATGTGCAAAGGCATGCGAACATGCAATGTCCTCAAACTTCGTAACACCAGATAGCAGTCAAACGGAGATGGAACGGCTCCAAGAGCTATTACAATAACACGAGAAAAGCCATTAATTATAATAAAAATAAATCTACTTTTGAATTTTTAACTGTTGTGGTAAATAAATGATCTTACACTTTTGCAAGAAAGTTAGCCTGTCACTGATATCATCTCTAGAAGTAATTGCAGCCCCCATTAAAACATCCGAATGTCCGTTTACATATTTTGTTAAAGAATAGACAACCAAGTCCGCACCAAGTGAAAGCGGTCTCTGCAAAAAAAAAATCGTTACAAAACCTTATTCTATTTCTGCTTTCCCGATAATAAAGCTGACAGATCGTATTAAATGTTTGGTAAAAAACCTGAAAGTACGATGTGAGAAAGGTGTTGTCCACTGCTACGATTATATTCGGGTTAAACTCATGTGCGACCTTGCTAATTGTAGAAATATCCACAACCTTCAATGTAGGATTAGTTGGTGTTTCTATCCAGACCAACTAATGAAATAAAAGTACATAATGTCAAATATTGGTTGTTAAAATTACACGAGATTTTTATATTGCATATTATTTGACTAACTCTAGTTTTCTCATTCATTGCTTTCTTAAATTTCTCCACATCTGTCAAGTCCACAAAATCCGTATGGACATTTGAAGACTTCGCCATTTGACGAAAGAGTCGACCAGTGCCTCCATAAACATCATCCATGCAAATAATATGATCCCCACTGCTTAGCATGGAAATGACGGTCGTTGTTGCGGCCAGACCGGATGAAAATACATGGCCTGTTCAATTTTTAAAAACAGTAAAATTGATAAATATTTTACTGTAATGGCATTTCATTGAGGTAATTGAATTTTGTTTTTTGCTTCAGTGAGGTTACCATATTTTCCTTTGTCCAAAGCTGCAAGCGTGGCTTCAAGAATTTGCCTTGTAGGATTTCCGCTTCGCGTATAATCAAAGCCCTGTGCAAACATACAAATTGAATGATAATACAATGATGAAGTTATGTACATGTACATATGTTCACTGTGAAACTTGACTTTTAAATATACCCTGTGCTCTCCTGGTGCATCCTGCTCAAACGTTGTTGAAAGGGAAATTGCTGGCACCACAGGAGCGAAAGTGTTTTCTTTCGGTTTATATCCCGTATGAAGAGCAAGAGTGGCGAACCCAGGTTCTTGTGCAAGCCACTGAGGAAGAGTATTGTCTTTTGGACATCCGTTCATGGTTATGCCGGGTATAATTATTATTCAACTTAATAACTATATTGCACAGATTGAATAACTGATGTCGTTCGTTAAGAAAGAAATAATCGGAGGAGTTGTCAGGTCGGAAGAAAGCTTGAAACTAATACTGATTTTATAGTGACGTTTAGCTAAAGCTTATCAACGACCGAGACCGTGCTCTACTCGACGATTGAGTCTTGCTCTATTTATACATGTGGAAGTCTAAAAAATGTTGTAATCCTTGTAATAAATAAAATACCAAAAGGATTAAATGAAGCGTATCAAATGAAGGAGTGTTAATTTAAGGTGTATTGTATTGCATACCTTATATTCTACTATATTCTTGATCTCGAAGGTTTAATAGTTTTATGCAAAGATTTTCTATATCTCAACCTTATAGTGGGGGCTGACTAAACTGTAATCGAATATTCACCTGGACAAAAGGGCAATTTTCATAATTTTATGCCAAATAATAAATCAGCGGATATCGGACATAATTCTCCTTACGTAACTATTGATTAAAATATCGCACTTGCATACAGTTGAAAAGTAAAGCATGGTATGAAAAACTCTGGTTAGACTTAAATAATTTTGTTTTAGCCAAGAACGCAAATTTGACATCTCACTAAACAAACATATACTGATAATATGTGCATGTATAGTTATAATATACATACTTCATACCATTATAATATGTCCTAAAATATCATGTAATTTCTTACTCTCAACCTCAACTTCTCAAGTCCAAGTATCCGTTTTTCATGCACTGTCCAAAATTCCTTCTACTTTCAACAACGAATCAGTGAAAACAAAAACATTTTATATGCCATTGAAGTTTTTCTAAGTAATATGAATAAAAATGTACGCATGGGCCATTTCTGAGTATATTAATGCCCTACTGCATAAGCCAAACCAAAAACAATAAGAGAATTATTTGTTCTAAACTTTCATTTCAACGATACCATTTTTTAAATATTTAAAACCATTTCTCGAAGGAATGAACCTTCTGAAGTGTTTTGTCTCAATCGGCTTAGCACAACAGTAAACTGTTTTTCAACAAGTTTTCTTGGAATTTCGACATCTGCTTAGAATTATTGTCATAAAAATTGTAACTTAATGATAATGAAGTGTCATTAATTGGCGACAGCAAAGCCTTCTAGATTTATCCAGATAGCGAATCGCGAATCTGACATCTCTATACATACGTTTGCGCGTATAGAGGTCTGACCATCAGACTCTGATGTAAACCCGAAGATTGCATAAAGTCCATAAAGCGTTTCTATACATGAACTACTTAATTCAACATTGGAATATTCGCCATGTGAAATTACTTATAGTTATAGAGTTTGGAATTGTGGAGGATGGAGTTGGATAATTTTATGGTCAATTTGATTTCCAATTGCTCACCTTATGATGTGTGGTTAAGATGATTATGCATTTGATTAACCGTTTAATGATGAATCGTACAATTTAAGATGGCATTTGATAGATGCCATTATTAAAAGAAAATTATGCTTGCACTTTTTAGTTTTAAAGTGTAAGAACGACACTCACAGTACAAGCATACTATTATATTCACTAATATATGCATCTGCTTTACATTTGTGAGCCTAAAAAACACTAAAAAATTAGTGGTGACGATGAGACAGATATTTACATATTATTATTATTATGCATACCATGAAATGTTTTAGCTAGACATTACAGACTGTAATTTATGAGTGAAGATTATATATTTTATATTATTATATTTGTATCTACAAGTAGCAATAAGCAATAGCAAAATGTTTCCCTAGGCTTATTTTAACTAAACAACCCATATTAACGGCAAATTACTTCCCATTTCACTGTCGCCAATCGCCATCATTCAAGTTTTACCGTAGCTGGATGAAATCAATTGAGAAAAGAGACTCATATTCTTGGCTTCTTGGATCAATTTTCATATTATGCAGCATAAACGAAGCACGTATGTAACCAAAAGTTGTGTTTTTCGTTGGCATTTGAAAATATGATAATATGAACCCTTCCATAAGAATTCTCTAGTTCTAGTCCACATGCAGAGAAATTGACAAAACACTTGGTCGGTAGTTTGCAATTGCATGTGCCACCCGGGTGTTTTAACTCCTTTCTAAATTCTGTACGGTATATGATGGTATGGTATGACTTCATTAGAATGAAAGTAATGTGTTTTCTGAGAAGGTGTACATAAAACTGAAGTTACAGAACTAATAAAAATTCGTGTCACTCTAATTTGACTTAACATGTCGACAAAAGCAGGTCTTGTTTCAATCCATTCATCATCATTCATGAAATGCTTCTAGATCCAACAAGCTTTTTAAGGCTTCTTCTCCACTCGTCTTAAAGTCTGATTCGTATACTTCACAGTATTACCAAAGGGATTTTAATATTATAATAACTCCAGTATTTATTATCACTCGCTCGCTACAGACCACAGATATAATCTACAAGGCGGAGTAGAGGCAAATCCTCTGGTAAATACAGTTGATTTTACATTTGCTTGATAAAATTGTGTATATTCTGTCCACTTACGCGAAACTTAAAAAGTTATTAAAGTGGGAAAACAAACTCGTTGGTTGGATGATCCAACTTGGATCTCTCTCGATTCGAACACCATTACAAAATATTATCTCGGGCTAGGCTAGGCGTATATTAAGTGTACATATGTGTACGTATCTTGTTTTCGGAGGGAGAAAGTTTCGTTAATTTGTTGCTTCAATTAATTTCTCCAATACGTATAACATCATAAAATGTGCAGATTGAATTAAATTTGTTTGTGCCTTGTGCGCTTAAAATTGATATAAGAGAGTTATAGACTATTAAACACATAGGTATAAAACAGAATCATTGAATTAATTAACTTATAATTCGTGTATAAAAATTGAACATTAATTAGTTCGAGTTGTTTCTCATTAATCAAACAAATTTGTTAAGAATGGGCGATTTAAGACGCGGATAATATTTTATTCATATTTTTAATGTTTACTTTGCGTGAGTCAATAAAGACTACATTGAGAGACAATATTACCGTCACATTACTTTCACCATTTTGATGAATATCAATGGTTATATAGATTTATATAAGTTTTGACAGGTCCAAAATGACTTATCCTAGAAACATGAAGCATAAGACTTTCCTGTCTTCTCCAATGTTGAACGATTAACATTGTTTTCTTTTACATGTCCCTTACTACTTACTACATACTTCCTGCCTGTTATTCCTAACATCATTGCAGATTGCAGGATTTCATTGTTGTTCAATCAAAGCACAGCACAATCGAACTAAAAGCAACATTGAGTAACCTCATTGTTGGTTTGTTGGCTGATGACCACGTTTTTATTTGCTTTTCCTGATTCATACCATGTTGAACATAAAATCCTCAAATTCAAGAAGGTTGTGTTTCAAATTCACTCAATATTTAATGATCCACTGAGAAATTTCTTGTTTATTTTTATTTATCATAAGATATAGGAGTCTGCTGATGACGATGGACAACACGAATCCTAAACCACCTTTTCTGATTGGCGTAGCTGGCGGAACTGCGTCTGGCAAGGTCAGTATGATTTTTCGAACTTACATTCTCCATCAATGAAAAGGCAGTTTAAATGTAGAGAAAGTTTGCAAAAAAAGAATATTTGTACAGTCCACAGTATGCCAAAAGATTATGGAGCAACTTGGTCAGGCGGAGGTTTCTGATAGTCAGCGCAAAGTGGTCACAGTTGCCCAAGATGCCTTCTACAGACAACTTTCTCCTGAAGAGGAGAAAAGAGCAGTGAAAGGGCAATTCGATTTTGATCACCCAAGTGAGTGCAATTAAAATTGTTTTTCAATTTGTGGTACTGATAAAAGCATCTGGGAATCAAATGAACACAATTTGACAATTTTGATTTTTTTAAAGATGCATTGGATATTGATCTGATTGTGAAGACTTTGGATGATATTTTGGAAGGGCGAAATGCTGAAATTCCCGTCTATGACTATTCATCCAATTCCCGTGTCGAAGGGAAAACTGTCACTGTGTACCCTGCTGATGTAGTATTATTCGAGGGCATTCTCGCCTTTTATTTTCCCCAAGTGAGGGACAAATTCCACATGAAGTTGTTCGTAGACACTGATCCCGATACCAGATTGGCTCGAAGAGGTTAGTCGTGTGTAACCTTACAAATTCAAAATCATTAAACCTTCAAAACAGCTAAATTTCTGCAATATTTGATACAGTTGTTCGAGACGTACAGGAAAGGGGAAGGGACCTTGACACTGTTCTCAATCAGTACATGAAATTTGTGAAGCCTGCCTTTGAAGAATTTTGTCTTCCTGTAAGCAAAGAACACTTCTTGAAAATTAAAATTTGTGATGATGTCAGCCTCGTAAAAATATACTTTTTTGTTACAGACAAAGAAATTCGCTGATGTCATTATCCCACGTGGAGCGGATAACACTGGTAAGTTTGCGTTTAAAATTTCAACAGGGAATATTATATCTCTGAGGTTTAACCCTGTTGTATGTGTAATAATGAATATTTGTTGACTTTAGTTGCAATTTCACTGATTGTGCAACACAGCAAGGACCTCCTAGCTGCTCGGAATCTTCAAAATGGGAATGACGCTCATCACCAGGAGAAGCTCTCTTCAAAGAAAAGTGGAAAAGAACTCATGTCGCGCCCCCATTAAAGACAATAATAATATGACCACTTAATTTCTTGACTTCCTTCTGATTGATTTCTTGCTTCTTTATGTACAATCAGTTTGGAATCAATCAATATATTTTAATGCAATTCGTAGTTTAAAATGCTATGTTTGACCGTTATTTACATTTTTAATTTTTAACAAGTTATTACATTTTTGTGATGTGAATGAGTTATGAAAACGTGTTTGATGAATTATAAAAAAACTACTTAATATGCGAAAGACATGAATCATTCAAATAGACACTAGAAAATTAGGCAGCAATATACTTATTGTGAAATATTATTATATCGACGATGGTACAATTATAGAAAATCATATAATTCTAGACCGCTGTGCGAGAGATAATGAATCTTGTTAACCGGTACAGAATTTTACTGGTACTGGTACTGTCGAAGGAAAGATGATTGATATATTGAAGATACTGAAATTTTATGAGAATTTTAGCTTTAATAATATTTTACTAATGAAATAATCGAGAAATACAATAAACATTTGAAAAAGTAAAAATGAAATCTTTTTGAAATGAGTCTTTTCATGTTACATTGTTAACTATATTCGTCATTACTCCATATCATAATTTAACGGCTACACCGAAGATAAAAATACTTACATAATTTGAGGAGATTGTCGATTGTCACTTTGAAGTATTTGCTTTGTGGTAAGGCAATGCACAATACACAATCAAACAAAAATTAATCACAACAAAATAATTCGGCCTATCAAAGTATAAACGTTTAATTGTGTCAGTCTATTAAAATACACATCTAACATCTCTATCGTACAAAAATCTTTGTATTTCGTTAATGTTACTACAAATCTACAATACAACAAATAACTGATTAGTTATCTTTAAGGATTAGATCAGTTAACCGAAATATACTAAACGAATACGATCATCCATTGTGTTAGTTTGACAAGTTTATAGTGCAATTCATTTTGTCAATAAACTCATTTTAATTACTACTGCTCCGTATATCCACACACCCTTCTGCAAAAGGTACGCCAGTTCTTGGAACACGTTTTTGGTATTCAAGATAATCTGTGAAGAATGAAATCAAGCAGATTTCCTCAAAGTAGATGCGACTTTGGAAAAATCTGTATGGAAAATTGACAAACATTCATTTCAAAGCCACGGTCATTCGGGTCATTACCGTTTGACGAATATTTTTTTTTAGTTCTTAATGTACAATTTTACCTAGTACTGGCAGCCAGGTATCCAATAAAACAAATTGGATTCAACATCACAACTTGAGTGCCCACAGACCACCAATACCATCCGGCATAACCAGGATGTCGACAGATACTGTAGAGACCGTGAGTTATCAAAACATGTCCTTCAACCTTCTGGTCCCTTACTAAATGAGTAAAGTTGTTCCAGGCAGTTAACATTGCTCCTTTTCGAACTAATTCTCCCAGAATGCATATTATCAAACCGACCCCACTCAGAAAGTGGTATTGCTTTAATCCTGAAATTATAAGAAGGAAATGGTTATTTTGTAGTTTGCCGTTTTAAGTATGTACCTATATTCCAAAAAGTGTGTTTTGAAAAATCGTTTTTAGGATAGACACAATTTTTTACCTGGAAAGAAATACATTTCTATGAAAAATTCAATGACGCTGGCCACAGCCGCAATTCCGTACTCTATACTGTGATTGAGCAGATACGAGCTCAGAGATAATGTTTCCGGATTAATGAGGGCAGTCATCAAAAATTCTGAGTAATGAAAAAATGACAAGAGGCAACAGTAGATTCCAAAGGGGTAGTAAGCGCTTTCTTCGTAAATGAGTACCCCAACAGAAAATCCCCAACCAAGGAAAAATGCTATGGCACGGACCTTTAGAGACAAAGAAAAAAATCAAACCCTTCACAAAAAACAGCAAGGTGACCATCAGTGAATGTAATCGTAACCGTTTGATAATGGCACACAAACCTGGGCAGAGGTCATAGGCTTATTAGCCGGTAAATTCGCTCGCTGGTCTGAACAAACATAGCGCGAGAGGATTGCTCCAATAGTTCCATACAAAACAGCGTCTACCACTGTGTTCGGGAATATTTTAATGACTCTATGAAACAGGGTGAGCGCACATCCCCAAATAAAACCGTGAAGACTGGTGAATCCAAATTCGTGCATTTTAATTATTTTAGCGATTTCCACTAATGTGCCTGGAATCAACAACCGAGTACTGTTTTGCTGTGAAGAAGAGAAAGGGCCATTTTTCTTTGGTTGGAATTGGAAAGAAAGGAGAAAGTTTGTCACATGAAAAACTAAAAACCAGCTACGCTGACAGTTGTCAGTTGTCAATTGTACCCCATGATTTTGGGTGTGCGAATGTTCATCATCCTTTTGGTTGGATCTGGATCAGATCCCATTCAGTACAGTTCCATCAAAATGTAAAAACAACTTCCGCTCTCTCGCTGTCGTCGCTCATATGTACTCATGTTCATTATCATTACTGTTCTGTTATGTTTCACTTCACTTCACTTCTTTTGTGTAGCACTAGCCTAGCACTAGCACTTCGATGATGAGTGGATGAGTCTCATTCTCAGCTTGGCACTCGCACTCATAGAGCGAAGCGAACAGAAGGTTTGAATTGTCTTTTTTGATCATTTCGCTGAATCACTTCACTTTATATCTGAATTTTCTGTTGAAATTAATTTAAACAACTTTGATCAGTTATAATACAACACAACAGCAGGTAAATAGTAAGTGTTATTCGAGGGATAATCTATAAGGTACTTTGGGCAGTAAATATTTTGCTTGTTTCAAAAGAAGATAATAAAAGAGGTAATAAAAACATATCGTTATGTAATTATTGTAATTTGTAACCAAATATTCTTACTTTCTCTTCTGACAGGTAGACAATATTTTTTGCACTGTGTATAATTTTGATTAATTTAGAATTCTGTTCAGTAGAATCATTCAATAATAATTGAACTGGAGGACATAGAATCATTCAACATGGGAAGTTTGCAAGAAGCAATCAGGCTGAGGCAGCAATTAGCTAATGAGTGGAATGGTGGCAGAAATCCTAACCTCGACAAATGTGGTGAACTGTTAAATCGTTTAAAGGTAACTAGTTTTTTAGTTAGTTTGTGAAATTAGTTAGAGTGAAGTAGCAAATAAACTGTTTTATTTATTTATTTACATTGCAGATCGTGTTAACTAACCTTACTTTCCTTCCGGAGTCCACTGGAAAATCTGCGAAGGAGGATTTATTGATTGCTAGAGATGTATTAGAAATCGGAGCATTTTGGAGCATCGCCAAACGGGATATCCCGTCATTTGAGCGTTACATGGCACAATTAAAGTGCTACTACCTGGATTTCAAGTACGTAAAACTGCCCAATTCTAATTGAAGACTAGTTCTAATTTGCAATTTGTTGATTGTCTTTTTATAACGTGAAAACATGCATAATCCATAAATTCCAATAGGGAAGAGCTGCCTGAGTCTTCATACAAGTGTGAACTCCTTGGATTAAATTTGCTGTGTCTGCTCAGCCAAAATCGTGTGGCAGAATTTCACACCGAGCTGGAATTATTTGCACATCCGGATGTTCACGTTTTGGAAAACGTTTACATTAAACATGCCGTGTCAATGGAGCAGTATCTGATGGAAGGCCGTTACAACAAGGTTCGTGACAAAAATGATTGAGCAGTTTCAAATAAAATTTAAATAAAATAAGTATTAATTATTAACAAATACTTTATTACAGATCTTTTTGGCAAAACGGTTAGTACCAGCTGAAGCGTACAACTTTTTCATCGATATATTACTGGACACAATTCGAGATGAAATAGCAACTTGCGTCGAGAAGTCTTACAGCAGACTTCACTCTGACGATGCAGCCAAGGTTTTGAATATTAACGGAAGCCAACTCAACTCCTACGCAGCTAAGGTACATGCAGCTTTTATTTCATATCATCACTTCTGGTTTTTTAATGAATGATTATATAATATTAATAAATAACTCGGATTTTTTTTGCAGCGTGCTTGGGTGCTGGGAAAAGACCAACATTATTATTTTAGTACCGAGGAGAAACAGGACGACCGCATCCCATCTTATGAATTGGCAAAAGACGCAATTGAATACGCCAAGGAGCTTGAAATGATTGTTTAGTTAGGATAATAAAAACAACTTTTTATGTAAAGCTGTATTTATATTTATAATTTTCTCTCATTGATCATCATCGCAATTTATTAAAATTCGATAGGTCGTGATTTTACTAAACAGTGTGTTAATTAAAGCTACTAATTATGTTGAGCTACAACCGTGTATTTACTTTTAACAATAATTTGGTATGGTCCTCTATTATTGTGTAAGTCCATTTTTGTCTTACAAATCCAATAAAATTCGAAAATTAAATTCGAAATATGCAAATTTTTCATTTGTCTCTTGCTATCTGTCTGACATATTCATAAATATGTAACATTGCGTTTATCTCAAATATTCTCTATCTCCTTTGTACATGCTTGTATTTTACATACGCTTTCAGGCTGAACGTTTCAGTGTTACATTTTTTTCATGTGCTCATTTGCATAATTATTGAATATTGAGTATCCACTTGAGTCTATTGTTTATCGATTTTCCAACTCCGTTTTCACTCCGGCTTTGGCTCTGCCCTGTTGATAAAACGGAAAAGAAAAGATTAAATTGATATTGGTTCAGCGTTGTGTAAGCACTGATTGCGGGAACGACGACAGAAAAACGTTTTCTTGCGCCGGTCTACAGGTGCATCGCCAGGATAGGACGGCGCGGTGCAGCGATTTGGAGGAATAAATTTTTTTTGTTTTCAGCTCAAGTGAATCGAAATTCTAAATCGAAAATAATTTTAATTTGGGATTTTCTCTGCTTTTCTGGAAAAGGTTAAACTGCTAAAAATAGTGCATTTCAGTCAGATTTGCAAAAAGATGTTCGTTTTACTCACGGTGGTGTCGGCGGCCTTCCTCTTGCACAGTAAGTATTTACCTAGCTGCTAAAATCTCACTCGGGTTTTCTCTCTCTGCCTCACTTTGCCTATGCTTCAGTCTGCTTTGGCGCTTCGTCGACGTCGTTTGCCTACAAAAGCATTTTGTAATTTTTTGTAATTGAAGAGACAGTGTTGTGTGTTTGCAAAAAGTACCCATTTTAAATGCTGATTTAAAACTGTAATTAATTTGTTAAAGAAGAATTAAATGTTGACAATTATGAAGAATTAGTTTATTCACTTGTTAGAAGCTTTGATTAAAGACTGTAGTTGGAAGTTGGAAGGCTTTGTTGTAAAGGTTTTTAAAAAACAAAACTGACTGGACAATAAAATAAAGTCGGTGCTCTGGCTTTGATCGTCGGGAAAAAGCACTTGAATCAAAAGCAAAGCTTTTTTTGCAGTGAAAAAGCGAATTTAAATATTTAAGGCTTAAGCTTTTCGGTGATTGACACGTAAAGTGGTAAAGTGTTAATTTATAATTATGTATTTAAATGGTATATCATTCTTGGGATGTAAATGATTTTTTTACACTATGTAACTAAAGTTTTAATTATTTTTGTTGATTGATCTCTTTCAAAACAGAACTGTTCAAACCGGACTGCTGTAAGACCGGGTTAAAACTAAAAGAAGAGGACTTTGACTTCAACATGGGAGCTTATTTGTCTGAACCGATGACCACGAAGGACTCGGAGGATGGAGAAGGAAATAAACTTAAATACGGGGCTTCTTCAATGCAAGGCTGGCGTGTGTCTCAAGAGGTTAGTAAAAAATTACTACTCTTCACAATAGCATACTAAAATAAATGCATATAAGGCATCCGAATATTCATTTTGATTATTCTGCTATTAAAGGATGCTCATAATTGTATCGCAAAATTTGACGAAAATTCATCATTATTTGCGGTATACGACGGTCATGGGGGAGCTGAAGTTGCAATGTATCTTTCTAAACATTTACCGGACTTTCTGAAAACGTGTACTGCGTACAAAAATGGAGAATTTGTGAAGGCTCTCGAGGAATGCTACTTAAAAATTGATGAGAGCATAATCACCCCAGAAGTAATCAAACAGATTCAACAGCTTGCAAAAGACAAAAATTCAGATTCCAAGGAAGCCACTGTTGATTATGATGACGAAAATGTTGGAGCTCTGTATGAAGAAGCTACGATGCCACTAGATAAACTAGTTGCCAAATACCAAGCGGGTTCCGGTGAAAACAAGGAAAATGATAATGGAGAAGTTGCAGGAACGTCGGGGGCAGGATCTTCAAAATCAATGGCGGCTGAACTTGCCGGGTCTTCAAAATCCATTGCTGCAGGCTCCTCCTCATCGGGTTCCGGTTCCTCGTCTGCTTCTGCCAGTTCCCCGTCGGTCGCAGGTGGCAGCAAAGCCGAGGTTAAAGTAAATGGAAATGATACCACAAATTCGGCAGAATTAGAGGATCAAACTGAAGCTTCTCAAAAGTCCACATCCAGCATCAGCTCACAAAACGAAACAAAGACTGAAGAGGCATCCAAGTCCTCCGTGCTAAGTAATGAGTTGGTGGTCGAAGGAAAAAAGATTCAATTAGAAACTCCGGAAACTTCAGAAACCGATAATAATGACAAAAAAGGAGACTCGGAAATGCCATCATCATCATCTGAAAATTCCATATCTGTAAATGAAAGTAAACCAACCAGTGGTCTGAATGGGACTTCTTCTGCTGCCCCTTCAGAAAGCAAGGATTTGAAAGAGGAGGAGGGGAAGAAGGCACAACAAAATGACAACAAAGAAAACGATGAAAATGTGCAAGATGAAAATAAATGTAGTACAAATGGCAGCGACGCGGAGGCAGGAACTGACGATAAAACTAAAACAAGTCCAGATGGTTCAAATTCTGATTCCGCTGCCGCTTCCGGAGGCTCCAGCACTCCAGAAACAACTCCTCGGAGGAAGAAGGTCATTCCTGTTCCGGTGATAATGAAGGATTCCAAGACGGCTGAAAGGCGATCACCCCGTAAAAATCAGTCCAGTTCACCAGGTGAAAGTCTTGATTGCTCAGATTCAGATGAATCGGACGACGACGACGCAGGTTATGACATGGACGTTGGGGAAAGTGACTCTGACATGGAAGAGGAGGAGGACATAGAGGAGGAAGAAGATTCTGATGAGGACGACGACTACGATGAGGATGAAGAAGAAGACGAGGATGAACGATTTCTCAGCGATATGCAAGAACCAGGTTACGACTCTGGCTCAACTGCTGTTGTTTGTTTCATGAAGTGGGAGACTGATGGATTGTCTCTGTGGGTAGCAAATGCCGGAGATTCCAGGTGAGTAAATTGTTATTTGTTTTTTATGAATCACAAGGTTTGCAGTGCATACATCTGATGCATCATAAGTTGCCACAAAGTACTAAATCGATTACGTTTGACTTTTTATGGTAGATGTGTGGTGTCCCGTGACGGAAAGGCTGTTGATATGTCACATGATCACAAGCCAGAGTTAGAAGAAGAAGCAAAGAGAATTGTTAAGGCAGGCGGAAAAGTTACTGAAGATGGCAGAGTTAATGGAGGCCTAAATCTCAGTCGAGCTCTCGGTGACCATTCCTACAAGCAGACTCCAGACTTATCTCTTCAGGAGCAGATGATCTCACCGCTCCCATCAGTGGAGCACTTAGTTTTAAACCCGTCGTCGGACAAATTTTTAGTTTTGGCTTGTGATGGCATTTGGAATTCAATGAGTTCTCAAGAAGTTGTAGATTTCGTAGCGCCTCGCTTGGAAGCAAAGGAACCTTTGTCCAAAATATGTGAAGC
Organism: Cyphoderus albinus; assembly: GCA_021029165.1. Taxonomy (NCBI): domain Eukaryota; kingdom Metazoa; phylum Arthropoda; class Collembola; order Entomobryomorpha; family Paronellidae; genus Cyphoderus; species Cyphoderus albinus. The sequence continues at coordinate 48,649 of VYYJ01000348.1, read as the reverse complement.
GGTAATTAATTTTCAAAATTAATAGATCAAAATGTAAAATTTGTTTATTCATAACATCTCGTGCAGTACAAGGAATTTGAACTATTTTTTTATTTTTTTGCAGTTGTTTGACTCATGTCTGGCAATAGACACCTGCGGTGATGGCACGGGTTGTGATAATATGACTGCAATCATCGTTCAGATATCGGATACTCCTCAAATTTATTCGGGATCAAAGAGAAAATTGGAAGAGGAAGCTGAAAATGAAACAACGGAGTCTTCAAAGAGGACTCGATTGGAAATTGATTGACAAGGTACAGGTCCACGCGAATGATTAGAATCACTGTCTCACCTTACTCTTCACTGATGAACTATTTTAGCTTTCTATGATATACATGCGTAGAACAAAATGAAAATTGTAATTAAACTAAGTGATTTTTTTATTCCATTGGTAAGCAAACATTAGTCGAGTGACATCTTTATGAATTGAATTGGTTTCGATTGTCGATGAGTAAGCAATTTGTTTTCCGTTTAAAAAAGATACATAAAATTAAATTGTCTTTTTTAGTTTTAAATTGATAAGCGTAGTATTATAAGAAAGAAACTTGTTTTATATATTGATGAAAATTTAGAAAAAATAAGAATCAGTGTGATTGTTTCAAGATAATATTGTCTGTAGCTGCTTCGGCTAGTTTTTCTGTCGAAACAATGTCTAATTTTTTTATCTTCCTCCTACTTTGAGTGTTGAATTAATGTTTACCTTATATACGTTGCTTAAAACAGACAGAGGAAGAGTAATATGTATTCAAGCCAAGAATTTATTCTTGTTGCTTATTATTTTTATTTTGGGCCTAAAGTTGAGTGTACCTAATTAATTAATTAAAAGTTATTTTCTACGTAAAACCAATGCGCAACAATATCAGGTATTGATAATATTGGTATGTATTAATAAATAAATATGCCACTTTGTGTTTTTTGGAAGCCAACTATAATTGACGTTCAACTCACATTTTTATTTTTATTGTACATATCGAATCTTTTAATGTAAGGATACGTGACAGGCTCTAAGATTTTATAATTAATAATTAATTACATGGACTACTTTTTCAATTTGAAATTGAAGCAACAAACCACATAGTTCATTGATTTCAGAAGCTAATTGGCTGTTGCTGATAAAACTTATAATTTAAACGGCAGCCTGAATGATGTCCGTGTATCTTTTGATTTTTGATGCGGTACTCATATCCACGTACTTATCTCCAATTGATACAAGCATGCCACCAAGAATGGTTGGGTCTACTCTCGTTTTAATGATGATTGACTGTCCCGACTTTACAAAAGCTTTTAAAGCAGCCTCCAGTTCTTGCTGAAGAGGTCCATCCAAAGGCTATACAATTGAAATAAATCAAAGTGGTTTAGTTTTGATATGGTACAATTTTTCACTCACTCACTCAACTAGCGACGAATAATGAACTAAGTTTTAGAATCCGCAGATCTCAAAAGGTAGAATTGGAATTCCGGCTGCATTTGTTTAAAATGTACCTTAGCAGTGACAACCTCGCATTCAACTTCTCCGCGGTGGGCGCTCATGATGGTAAAATATGCGGATGCGATTCCAGCAAGACTGCTAAGTCTACCATTTTCGGCGAGCAGTGCTGTAATTATCCAGTTTAATAATTCTCAATGTCCAACAAATGGCATAAAACGATATTTTTGAATATTTAATATTCAGTATAATTGCAAATGTTTCATGATGAAGTACCGAGTAAATTCGCTGTCAACTTGGATGCCTTTGTTTGCGCGAGCGCACTGGCCACAATTTCCTTCTTCTGAATTCTGTTCACCGATGGATCCAACAAAAGGTCAGCCAAGCGACCCTTCTTTTTCAAGGATCCATGAAGGTCTTTCAAATCCTTCTCAACTTGCTCGAGTTGTTTCTGCTTGGAGGCGGCGGAGTACAAAGCCGAAGCATATCGACCTTCTGTGCCGAACAACTGAATTGGGGGCTAATGAAAAGGTTTGGATAATAGAATAATTAATAAAAACGTTCAAATCCTTAAACAATTATTCTTTGTTTAAAAGTAAAAGAGAAAAGTATAAACCTTTACCTTAACTAGCTGCTGGGCGGCCGAGGTAGTGGAAAAGTTCCTAGCCTAAACAATTGAATACCAAAATTAAAATTTAACTAAATTGTAATTACAATTAACGTCTTTAGATCACACATGGTATGTATGTATTAAAATTACAGAACATTTAAAATACATTACATTTAACCAAAACCCCAAAGTTATTAAGATTATTTTAATTGTAATATCGTGTATTTGAACTTACCAAAAGTCTTGGAATATGTGCCATTTTCTTAACTCCACCACTTTATAACAGTTTAAAACCAATTAAGTTTCAAAATATTTAGAAACTCCTAGCAAAATGGCACAAATCAACGCAACGAGCCGATTTAATTGAATGGACACACCGCAGTACCGCACCGTATGATCCCTGATGATGATATTTGTTACTTGCTGCAAGTGCGAGTTGCAAATGCAAAATTGAGAATAAACTGTGTATCCTTCCCATGCTGCAAAGTTATAGAAAATGGAGTTGCTTATCGTCTCCGTCTCTTGCTCTTGCTCTTGTGAATTTCGGTGTCATTTTGCCCCGTGGTCACAGAGATCTTCAAGATGATTTTATAGCAAGAAAGGTGGAGAAAAGTGCACATGAGAGCAGAGAAGAGAGAAATCTTCGAAATGACAACAAAATGAATCTGTGACTCTGTGAGCAATTGCTGATTGATTTGAAGGTACATATTCAAATTTTGTAATTTTTGATTGAAGTCAAAATGCCGTCCTATGAGGCTATGCTGATAATAAAAAGGTTGCCGAAACCGGAACTTGCGAAAGTGCTGAAAAGAGCAGCGGTTAACGTTTTTAACACGGAGGGGGTCTTGTTCGGGGTAGAAAATTTGGGCTCGCGATCTTTACCCTATGCCATATCGGCACATGGCAAAAGGCACCGAGAAGGAAGGTAAGAAGAAAGTTCGGATTTGAAAAATTTAAATGCAACAGTTGACAATTTTAAATTAAACATTGTGTCATTTGGTGTCAATTTGCTGTCAACGATTATTAACAAGGGGCTTCATTATTTTTCAGTTATTTTCTCTTGAAGTTCGACGCTCCGGTGGCTTCCGTGCACCTCCTCAGGGATGAATATAAGCGTGACGTTGATTTAATACGAACTGGATTTGTAAGAATTAGGTGAGCTAAATAAAATAATGATAATAATGCATTGCATGATTTTAATCACGTATTTTTACTTTTATTTTTCTTTCGCAATGATCATGTAAAAAGCATTTTGGAAAATTGTATTTTTTTTGCAGACGCCATGAAGAATTTGAATGCACATTGGATGAAGAACTGAAACCGCCTGCGTATCGAAAGGATGTTCAGGAAATGATTGAAAAGGGACGCAAGTTGGATATCTACAAATACAGACCTAAAACCGGATTAGATTACAATCCTTTCAGAACGTAACAAACACTTCAAGTTGAAATCATTAGTTACTATTATTTAAACGGACTGCAAAACAGTCGAGTTAAAATGTTGCATTGTTAGCTGAAACTGGATGTAATATTTATAATGATTATAATGTTTGTTTGGCTAAGTCATTTTTACACGTTATAAATTTCTACCTTATTCAATAGTAGTCGCAATTAAAAATATCTGAAGAAGCCAAAATTCCCATTGCTAGAGTTTTAACTAAACAATTAAGAATTTGTCACCCCTCGTTGGCGTTGGTTTCCTTTAGCGTTAACAATTGGATTGGAATTCACTTTCACTCGCCATCATGAGTCATTCTCCTTGATTCATAGTTGACCTCGATAAGCACAAAGCATGTAGCATGCAATAATGTGGCTAGCGCTAGCGCTAGCGGTGCGATTTAGAATTTTTAATAGATTGTGAATCCTACAAGCAACTGCAATTTACTTACCTAATGAAAATGACTCACTCGATCCATCATCAGTAATAAAAGTTGCATGTAGAATAATGGATTTGCATTGTCAAGCCTTATCATTCTCATGGTAGGCAAACAAAGTCTCAAATGAGAGGTGGGGTGACTACTTTGTATTGAGGTTGTTAAATCTCTCCTTTTTACATACAAATTGTAATGATGTAATATCATCAGCATGACTTCAACTGCATAAAATGCAATTTGTAAATCATAATTTTTATATTTCATACCACATCGTCATAACCAGACCACCATGATAATCAAAATCAGCATTCAATGAGCGACGTCAGCGTAGCGTCTCAATCTCAGCCACTCAGCTCTGAGGTGAGGATTTTAATTCAACTTCCTCAATTTCCTTTCCTCGTTCCTTCCCCATTGTCTTACAAAAGTCTTTATATGAGAATCAAATTCATTTCAGCAGCAGATTATTTGCCACTGATTGTACTATGTCTGTGTAATACTGTTATGTAGTTACTCGACTTTAACTGTATTGTGTTTATGCGGATATGATACTTTAGGGACAGAGAGTGTGTGCAAGCCCAAGTGTCTTTAAACTTACTACTGTAGCTCTTTGGCCAGTTGGCTGGCTCTGTCCACAAGTGCACACATTAACATTTTACAGAAAATCTGAGCAAAACAAATATCAGCACGGCAGAATGAGTCATGCAGAGTATTGCAGAGGATAAAAGGCTATTACCTATTAAAGTTACGGCCGCGGTGAATTGAAAAGTACTTTGGATTTTTGGACACAAAATGAGCATCTCGCAATCTCATAATAGGGAAAAGAGAAAGAAAGAGGCTGTCTGAATCTGACTCCTCTGCATCTGATGAGTTGACTGGAGTTTTGCGTGTGTGTAAAAACATGAAGAAAGAGTCATATTTTGGAGTTGCACCAGAAAACGGGATTTTACGCAATACCTATCGCTTTAGGTATAAAAGTCTTTACTTTTAAGTTTTAGGTAAAAAATAGTATTAATATTCATATTTATTAGTGGTAATATAGTAAGTGAGTAAATTAAGCAAATAAAATGTCTTCACACTTTAAATTGGGGTGGATTGAGCATTAAATTAGCTCGATAAGATGATAATACGGCTAGATGTAATGTGCGCGTACGACCAACATTTTATCCGTCACCATTCATTAATCGTAAAAAGCAGAGTTCTAAAGTCCATCGCTTGACTAGGCTCGTTGGTGCAGCTAACATTAAAATATAATATTAACACTAAACGTCAAGCAAAGTGATTTTGTGGAATGGGCAGCTGTATCCAAAGGTCTACTTTTTGATGGTATTAAATTGTGGGTATGTTATATTTCAATTTGTAAAACACATTTAATACAATTAGTAATTTTCTTTTCTTGAGGGTGAGTTGAGATTCATTGATATTTTGTCTTGTGATGATGTGATTCCTGAAATCATGTTGGTCACTGATAATGAATATGAACTCACCTTATAAGGAAAGTGGAAAATGAATCAGTCAATGATTGATTAATTCTTTTAGTGGCTGGAGGGAGGAACGTTTCATTCGCCAAGCCCGTCTTATTTTTACTATGTAGCTAGTCACGAAGAAACCGGATGAGACGATAATCTTGGATCAATTAGCTATTACTTCATTCGTCCACGCAACGATAACGAACCTAATAACCACTTGAAATCCAGAAATTCTCAATTTGGCCCGTTGTCTTCCAGTACCGAGGTTCTTAATCTAAACTTCAGTCTGATTCCGCAGCATTAAATAAATTTTGCGCTACGATGGCGTGGAGGTGGTGAATTTTATTTCTTAAATAAGCAATGGAAAGCCTGAGTTGGGAAGCTGAAGCAAGGGCGGTTATCAATGATATTGGAAATTGTGTCAAAAGTGCAGAGTTGAGTAGTATCAATACTCGAAGCGGTTTTGACAGCCGCGTAGCGTTTTTAAACATTGAGACAAAAGAAGGAGACAAGATTACCGTGAAACTTGACGCTGAAGGATTTTCCGTCGTTGGACGAAGCTTTGACGTTGACCAAACATCCTCCGATTCTCCAGGGGGTCTCGAAAACGGAAACGGGATCACGAAATATGAGACAATTTACGCTCTTTTAAACCACCTGAGCCCCACCTACACCTCCACGTTTGCGCAAACCTTAACCGAAAAATTGACACAATTATCCAATGGAGGAACTGAAAATGGCCACTAATAGGCCACAATTGACTTAATATAGCGTCACAGCAAAACAACTTTGACTCGTGAAATCGTGATTACTAAACCCATCCCCCCGCCGTTAAACTTTTTAAGATCTGACCCTCAGTGAACCATGGATAGCTTGGACATGACACACGATGATACGCCAAACATCTCCGTAAATTCAGTACAACATCCCCACACTCCCTCCGTACAGCAGCTCCAGGATAAAATTATTAAGGCGAAGAAACGAATCGAGGAGGAGCAAAGGCGTCGTGATCAGAATGTTGAGGAGTACTTACAAATGGCCGCATCGGCCCAACGCAACCAATTGCCACAGGTGAAAGCAGTCTTTGAAAAGAGAAACACAAAGGCAGCCGCACACATTGCCGCATTGCAGAAGAAGCTGGAACGCTATAAACAACAATTACGTGTACGAGTAAACAAAGGATATGATAGGTTATTTTTAATTGTAATTGTAGGAAACGATTTAATGTTAAATGTTAAACACAGGAACGGGAGAAAGAAATTCAGCAGAACTCAAGTCCAGGGAAAGCACTGAATGCCTCCGATACAAATGCACCTCATAGCCACGAGTTGGGCGAACTCGGCAGTGGAGCATCAGGCTCTTCCAATGCGTCCTCTCATCGGGCATCCAAGGGTCGTTTACATAATGTGGGTCATGGAATAAAGTAAGTTGTGTGGAAAGTTGAAATCTTTACCATGTTTATTCTATCCTACCTATCTGCTAATTTGCATTTGATCTGTTGAAGTGGAAAGGAGTGTCTCCAAAAATTATAATATGTAATTTAAATGCATATACTTTTATTATATGACCTATGCACCGCTACATTTCACAAAGGCGAAAGATAAAATTATAATATGCAATTGAGGAAATCTATAAGTTTGATAAAACGTATTTTTAAAAAACTGTTGCATGAATTGCTGTAAATTAATTAGAATATCAATCCAGTATCGAAACTCTTCACATTTTCTTCACAAACCTCTCTTTTGTGTGTAACTCTTTACTATCATTTTAATGGCTTGGGAAATTTGCTTTGAGTGATAAGATTTTCTGCATTGTACAAAATGCTGAGCTTCGGAAAAAAAACTGACAAAATTTTGAAGAAATTCTTTTCTTTCTTCCACTCTCAATTTATTTACCTATAAATGGAGATGAGCACATTTTAAAATCTAAATCCCTCTACCTTAAGAAGATGCACGGAAAATATAGAATAAATTCGAATACTGTGGAATTGATAAGTCAGTAATGAGTCTGACTCGATTTTTTCTGGATAAAGGTCTGTCAGTGGAAACTTGAAGGATGGCATCAGTGGGATCTCTGGGTTGGTAATCTTTTGATCGCCTATTTTCTTATGTGCAAAACGGATATTTATTTTGTATTCTGTAGTAAGTATTTTATTACAATGCGATTGCGTAAAGCCGTTATTGTTTGTTCTATGCCAGCGCCTTCTTAATTGAGTCATTAATTTTATTTTGCATAATGTGGCGAAAAGCTTTTAGATCAGTATTTACTATAGCTTAGAGTATCGTATCTTTTACTAAATAGATATAATTAATTTACACAGTTTTAATGGCCTAGTTGATTTTGTGTAGTAAGTAATAAATGTGTCTATGTTGCATATTATCAAAATGTCAGTCAGTTGCAATAATTATTGGTTTTTCGGTAGATGTTTGTTGCATTAAAATTTTATTTGTTGGAATAATTAACAGGAATCTAATTCTGAAATAAGGTTTTCTGAAATGATTATTTTTGTCTTAAACAGAACCGTAATTGGAAAACCCCGAGAAATTGCGACATTACTACTTAAACATAAGTCAGGATCCGCCGACAATATTCCCAGCGCTGTGTCCAGGGAAGAAGATTCGAGGTCTGGTCAGCATCACGGCTCTGCTCATATTCCACCTACAGAAGCAAGGTATTCTAACTTGACACAGTGAAAGTGACTAAATGTCAATGCGACATTTCAATTATGTTCTAATTACTATTTATCTTTTGAATATTAAAATAATAGTGGAGCAGTAGGCATGTTGAATACGTCAGGCCATCCAGTGCCCTCAGCACAAGAAGAGGAGGGAAATGCTTCAGAGTGTTCTGAATCCGCTCAGAGCAGTAGCATTGGTCCCGAAGGAAAGTTATCCTCTCAGTTTCCCGAGTTAACTATAATTCTCCAGCAAATTCACGAAATAAGGGAAGAAATTTGTCAGATTCGAGATGATTTGGAAGGGTTTAAGGTAAGCAATCAATCATTTCAATTGTAGCTTAGAGTTGTTATGAAATTATTAAAATTACAGGGAATAATTTGTTCCATAGAATCAAGCTGGAGCAGACTCCCAATTCATTTGCCAAGGCCTTCAAGAAGAACGGTTTCGCGCGGAGCGCTTGGAGGAGCAGGTCAATGATCTGACTGAACTCCATCAAGCTGAAACTGGCAACTTGAAGCAAGCGCTTGCGGATGCAGAGGAGAAATTAAGTTACCAAAGCGAGGAGCGACTCCGGGATCTGGCGGAGATGTTGGAAGCTTGTCAAACGAAGGTAACGCACAATTTAAAATATGAATTAGGTGGACACTCGTGAGTCGTGAATTTTATGTCAATTTCATACAATCATGAATTTGAATGCATAGATCTCGAGGCTGGAACAGCAGCAGCAACAACTGGTTACAATTGAAGGTATTGAAAACTCAGCCGCCCGGGCGTTGGCCGTAAAGCTGGTAAATGTGGGGTTGACCATGCTCCAGTTACTCCTTCTCTTAGTGGCCACAATTGCATCCGCATTGTCTCCATTTCTAGGCTCTCGGATACGACTTTTAACCTCTCTATTAGTTGGTATTGGCGCTTTTGTTGCCCACAAAAAGTGGCCTCAGGCTCAAGAATTCCTATTAGATTTTTGGTCTGAACTTTTAAATCACTTATAGCCAGCTATTTTATGAAAATATCTTATCATTCTGGGAATTTTAATACGTATAAAACTGTGTACTGTTCATTGTGATATAAAAATCCCATCAGTTTTTTTAGGTTTTACCATTGGTTGGGTGCAATTAATTTAAGTTTTAGCATTTTAGACTCATTCTTTTCGCGAAATATCGATTTTACGATGCTTACGAGGCTGCCTACGTTTCCGCATTCTAAATACATTATTACGGTACTTTTACCATTGTATGAACTACATGAACTAAAAACATTGATGATTGATGAGAAAAAGTTCAATAAAATGATTTTATTGATATTCATTTGATCGAGAGATTGTTTTCTATTTTTTAATAAGTAACTGATAAGGAGTTGAAATAGTTACTCAATTCTCAATCTTTACAATACGAACAACCAACATTTTTTACGGTAAACGGCGATGATCAACCTTATCTAAATTAACCAAGGGCTTTAACTGCTCAGCAAGATTTTTCATGTCCTCCCCCACAATATCTTGACCCGTTGGAGTGACCACACTCATTTCAACGTAGTGAGATCCAGTTACTGGCTCCAGTTCAGGAGGAGCCTTCCCAGCTTCGTAACGGTACAGCTTTCCAACGATGATCTTTAGTCTGCCTTTCCGGAAAATGAATCCTTTTGTAATGAAGTCAAATTCTCGGCGACAGCCGAGTTCTTTCAAGAATTCCACTATTTCTGAGCCAACTCCGATATCAAGAACATTTCGAACCATTGTTGGTCTGTTTTTGTCTCCGAGTTCAGGTTGCCCCATCTGATAAAGATTCATAATATATTATGCATTTTCCAACAAGATAAAGCCAAAGCAAAAATAAAATTGGCAGTTCAATTCAACTCACATATCTCAAATGCCAAGGAGCCGAGGGGTCATCGACAGCTCTTCTAACACGTAAACTCAAAGGTTGAGAAGGCTGAGTAGACGGATTAAAGAGGACGAAACATGCTTCATGGTCATGAAAAGATTCCAACCCGACATCAGTGTTGTCACATAATCCTCTCAAACGGTGTAATAAAATTTCCACGCCAGAGTCCAGAATGGATCCTTGAAGCAAATATTCCTGATTTGGGACAATATTGGATTTCTGGGCACTCGCCAGTGTCTCTACGGCACTAAGCGATTGCAGAAGTTCAATCTGTTTCGCTGTTGGTTCCAAATTCTCCATCTTTCGTTTTTGGAGTGTAGTCGACGGTGATGGAAGTTGTGGACACTAGGTCAATCCTCTGGGGCTCCTCTTTCCCTTTTCTATCCCTTGTTTTTACCACAGCTTCGTCGAATTCTCGGTTGAAAGCACAAAATTCTGCGGATATATCCGGCCTGTCCAAAAATGTTATTTCAGCTTGTGACCCACGAAGATTCCACAGGATTCGGAGAAACGATTCTCTCAAAAAACAACGCGCCGTTTGAGCATGAACCTGCACAAAAATTAATAAGACATTTCAGAACAAAGTTCATCATCCCCGACAAGTTGGAGATAGATAGATAGCGATGAGGCTATTAAGGTTATGAGAATAATAAATTACTCGAACAATGTAATAATCCAATAATTGTTTTGACATTCATCTCAACTTTGATCTATTCGTCATTATTTCATTTCAAATGATTTACAGGTGAATTTGCCAAACCAAGTAGGCATGTCTAATCGCAAGGTTATAAGGTTAAAAGATAGTACAATGATAAAAAGTTTTGTGCAATATTGTAAATGGAGAAACGTTGAAAAAAGTACAATTTGAAAGCGAAAATGAGATTGGGTACACGCAAACCACGCAGGCAAGCGGCAAGACACCCAAGTGAATACCCAAATACACTACATTATAGTATGAATTTACATTTTACTTATGCAGTGCAGCGTGAATTACGGAATATGAATTCGCAAGCAAGTTTTTTTCTCATATTTTCATGTGCTTTTTGCTAAAAACAACTCATGCATATAAGAAAGAATAAGAAATCAGATAAGAAAGATCAGCTTCAGGTAAGAAAGATCCGTCTCTTTCGAAAACTTTAAAGACGTGAGAACCCACATTTCTTGTTGTTTAATTGTTTAAAGGCCATTGCAGCAAAGGTTAGCGATACAGGGGCAGTCGACTGAGCAAAGAAACAATGTTCACTTTTATTTTCATTTCATTCCTGCTCATATTTCGTCACATCCCAAAATCCCAAATCGCTTTCGCTAATAGTAATTCGCTTGCTTTGCTTCGAAGCTTTTGCTTCATTTTTGTTTTTTATTTGAAAACAAACTTCTAAATCATTTAAATTACACTGTCACACACATAACCGCTTTTGGCATAGCCATCATTCATCATCTCATGAATCACGTAATCATAATCATTGGTTATTGTGATTTGATGATTTATCTTTTAGATTTGATTACCAGTAACGTTCTGTTGAGTTTCAGTGGAGGCAGACAGCTTCCGTGTTTGAGAACTCAGTCACGTTTCTAGTTTTTGTTTTATGGAGAGAGTTCGACTTTACGCAGCGATTTTTGCTTTTCTCGGATTTACACAGATAGTTCATGTTCGAAGGCGTCAGAAATGTGAATCATGTTATCACGTGCGGATGAAACATGCTTCATCTTGTGTAACCAGCTCTAATTTTTAACACTTGTTTCTGGGTGAAAGAAACGCTTCCTTTCGATTTCAGTCTTCAATTTTAGAAAATCTACATTTTATGCTTTTAAATTTCTACCATTACAGGAAATTAAGCTTTAAACATACCCCAAAATTGACTAAACAAACTGCTGGGTTCACTTTTCATTTTAAAATTGCTTATCAGACTTTAATTTGAATATTAATATGTATAAAGCGCGATATATGGTCTTATGGTCTTGCAAATCTTAAATGAGACAAATTAACCTCACGTAAGAAGGCGGATTACGTTAACAGTAATACATGAGGAAGTCCTTGGGTTATCTTTACTCTGACATTTTGTATGAGCCAACCGGGCCACCAAAGGAAAAAGTTGAGACAGTGAAACCTTAATTAATGAATGAAGTGAAGTGAAGAATGTGTAACTGATGTGCTTTATTGCTTAATTCTTGTGAAGTGAACAACAACCGAGCAAACAATTTCGAACGCATTTTTTTCTTGCTGCAGAGCTGAGCAATTGCAAAAGTATTGTATAGAAATTTCCCTAATAACTTAATAGCATGGCGATTAGTTTGTCTTCCTTACTTCTTTGTTGCAAATTGCAACTTTGTGTTTGTTTGCTTTTATTATGTTACGGCAAACATTAACAATTCACAACTACAACATATCCCTTCTTGCCTCACCCGAAAGGAAAAACCATAAACTTTTTTCATTCACAAATAAAGAAAATAAAATAATATTTTACAGTTGTAACAAAAGTATTCATCGTAATTTAAAATTGTATTCATATCCTATCTGAGCACCTTGCGTTCTAACTTTTTGCTTCTTTACTTTTGAGAAGTCTGTGGACAAACAATTTTTACAAATCCGTTGGCTCGCTAACAATCATAAGTAACAAAAATAGAGCTATTTTTTAACATCTCGTGACCATCTCGTTACAATCATTACGCATTAAGGATACAGATGTGACTGAACAGGGAGCTGTGCACCGCACCATGATCAATCTAATGCTGCGCACGCACAGTTAAATTCAGAAATAGCACCCTTTCAACAGTACACTTTGTGATGTGATAACCTTAAAACCTGATTAATCATAACATTTATTATTTTAATTTTGCATGGTGAACCGAAAATGGTACCACCAACAACACTAAATATATGTTCATGTTAATATAATGTTGCTAACTGTAAAAATAAATAAATCAACAAGAACATACGACCACAACTTTACTTTTTGGGTGTATTCTTCTCTTCATCTCTTTTCTTTCTCTTAACTAACTGACAAGTGTGCATGTATGTTAATGTACAGTTATTTATAATCCGCATCGTGAAATTACAATTACAATTTACAAATCAATGAGTATGCATGTAGCATTTTACGTTGAAATTGAAATAATCGTGATTGCTTTCAAAAATAGCATGAAAGAGATTTGATTTTGTTGTGATGTGACTGCAAGCGTTGCACTCATATTTCACTTTGCTTAGAATTTGCACAGATTCCGCATTTAAATTTGAACAGGCACCTGCAACGTGTTCAATGGGTAGGGAATAAACAAAAAGACTTTTATTATTATCATAGCATGACCATCGCATTATCAGTTATCACTGCCTGCAATATCAGGATTCCGTCCACGAAAGAAGAGAAAAAGAGAAAGTAGTTGTAAGTTACACTGCTAACCCCCTAGCCAAGCCATAATAATAAACACCATGTCAAGGATGTCTGTTAGTATTATAATGTGTGTAAATTGGTTAAATCAGTAAGCAGTGTAACGAGTAACGTCTCGTTAGCAAAGGAAAAAAACTCCTCAGTTAGCTTGCATACGAACGCTACGCTTTGAACACAAAGGAAGCAATCTTTGAGCTGCGTTACAAACAGAATTTACGGCGAGATCACCTTGCCTTCCCGTAAGGAAGCAGAAGTATCTAAAAGTTGCAAAAATCAATGCCCAAACTCTGAATCATTTTTATTCAACAGCTTCATGCATTACGAGCACATTGCCAACTCGAACTCTTCTTAATATAAGCTCTATGAAAATGTAAATTCAAAGTACCAAAATAACCATCTCGTGGGCCACGAGTCGTGGCATTCTCAATCCTTGTCTTTCCTGTCGCACACGCATGAAAGTATTATAAATTTCAAAAGTCATTTTTTCAATCATAATGCCTAAACATTCTCTCAAGCAAAAATACTAAACTAAAAACATCATTCATTTTTACATACTTTGAGATGGAAATCGTTACGGGAGTGAAATGTTAGTAAAATGTTAGTAAGTGGAAATCTAGCTGTTGCGCTCCGGCGATTAGTCTAATGCACCTTACCGCAAAAAAACTTACATTTTCAAAACATGTGACTAACTAATGAAGAGGTAAGTAAAATTGAATTGTGAGTCAAGTTTAACAAATATTATAAAAAAGTTACATGTGAGTCAAGCTGTTCATCAGTATTTTTTCTGACAGTTGCGGCACGACGTGTGTCTTCAAACTCCTCGACAATCAGGACGAAAAATACCGCCTAGCTACCGCATGCATTGAATGGTTCACCAGTTTATGAAACTGAGTTGGAGCCTAATTCAGTTAATGAAGCGAATTTAGTTGTCAGTTTGTGTGAAAATCAGAAAATGAGTGAAGTTGTTCACCCGAACAAAATGAAAATGGTGCACAAAAAGTCAGCTTTACAGAGCCAAATTTCTCACATCAAATGCAACAGACTTCATAGACTCGACTTGGCATCTTCAAAATAGTGCGACTTTAATGTAAGTTTTAGTGTTAAAATTTAATATGTGACAGAGGCCTGGATTAAATTCCGCTTCGGGATCCCACGGCTATGCTACTTCGGCGTTACTTTCCGGGTAAAAATGAAACCTAAAGGATTCACAATCGCCTTACTCTGTGTTGTCTTGTATTCTCTCCGATCGGATGCATCAAATGTTTCAAACTCGTCACCTTCTTCCATCTTGCCGGAAAATGACACAAGTGAAATCATACATCAAAGGACAATCTCCGACCCCTTTATGCTGGTCGGAGATGACAACATTCTTGGACCGCCAAGACGAAGGCAGGTTATCCGACGAACGAGACGTAGACGTATTAAAAAGCTAAAGACAACTCCAGAACCAAATTCCAGCTCCAGTTCTGCCCAAGATTCCAATTTTAATTATCCCACGGGCTCATCCACTTCTACCGAGAACGTACGAATGCCAGTGGCCAATAACAACAATGGTCGTGAGGGTAGGATATCTTTGGCAGTGGTGCCATTACCACTCGACTTTAGTATGAGCATGCCTGAAGACATGTCTGCCTCAATTCCACTTCCGGATGCCGATCCTCCATCAACCGAACAATCTCGCGTTCATCATAATCCCATGTTAAAGCCTGGGCATTACGTTTTAAGTTCAACACCTTCACGGAGACGGCGCCCACAGTCCAAGGAAAACCTGTGGAAATCTCCGAATTTTAGTGTGGACTTATTTGACACTGATGTGACAGAAGAAGACAGTGTAAATAGTAATGTAGATAAGAGGGAGTCGACAGTTGAGAATAAACCAGAGCAAACTACTCGAAAGAACAGTAACGGTCATAACATGTTCACATCCAAGCCTAACAAGTTATCCAATTTGACCGACATGAACTCTGAAGAGAGCACAAATCCCTTTATAAATACAAGTCTACCAATCTCAACAGAGTTGCAAAATTCCCTGCAGTTCACCTTACAAGTCCTTCATCCTTTGCTCAATTCCGACTCTGTGTTGACACAGAGGCAACCAAAGATACCAGAGAATAAGACTGTGGCCGTAACCCACACACTTAGCAATACCGTGGCGAAAACACCGATCGCTCCCGATTTGAGGTTTCTGCCCACTCAATTGCGAAAGAAACACCCACTCCTTAGTCATGATTCTATGATCAATTCAGACACAATTACTAAATCCGGGTCGCGTGTTCATATCCACAGTATTAGCGATTTCTCAGATCACCCCATAATTAAACCAACGATTACGACAATAACAACAACTGAAAGAAATGTTCCATTTCACAATCGCAACCGTTTTACACATCCTCCATCAACTTCCACCACAAAAAGACCGGTGCCAGTGACCACAACTAGAACCACCACAACGTCAACGACCACGTCTTCCTCCACACCGACAACGACAACAACGAGAGTTCCATCTTCGATTCCCTCAGTTTTCAAGCAGACAACATCGACGAAAGTTCCAACTACTCAGGAAGAATCACCAGGAAATTTGAAAATAACCGAGATAGTTTATCCCACTGGTGCTTATAAGCCTCCAGAAGTGACCAATTCGCAAGGCATAGATCTTATTAAGAGACCCACTTTAAAGCCCCATACAACCACGAAGGCAACCAGTCCAAGTACAACTACCACAAAATATACCACAATAAGAACAACGACCTCGACCAGAGGGTCAGTAATTGCGAAGCCTCCTCGTTATGAAACGTATGATACTCGTTCGCCTCCACTAATTCTTTTGGGGAGTGATTCGAATGTTTCCGAAAATAAAGGAATGGTGGAGGGTCCCCCAGCTTTTGATGATTTATTGCTCGAAGAGCTTGTCAAGGGATTCTTGCCACCCACGACGACAACATCAACAACCACTACAACAACAACGACCACTCGTCCTCGTCCTCCAACCTCCACCTATTCCACGACTACTCCAACACCAAGAACTACCACTTCAACAACAACTGAGCCTCCAAAAGTCTCACTGGACGACGAAACAAACAACTTGCTCCAACTTTTAAACATTTTCCAGCAGCAGCAGGTACCGCTCCAAACTTCAAGTACAACTGAAGGATTTCAAATACCATTTAGTAGCAGTAGTACAACTGCAAGTTCAATTGCGTCAACCTCAACTCCTGGAAAAATTGACGATCTTTTGCATAACTTATCGCTACTTGATTCTTTGTTAAGCCCTACTGCAAAGACAATGATGAAAGAAGCAGTAGATGCGGGATCAACGGAAAAAATTAGAACTGCGAAACCTGCAACCACTGGTAATGGTAATCAAGGTCTAACTGACGCCGATTTGAAAGCGATTTATGCGATGCTGGATGCCATGAGTACTACAGAAAAGCCGCCGACTACAACTACTCCAAAACCTAGCGTACACCCTGCGCTCCAAGGAATGTTGACCATGCTGACAAATCCTTGGTCAGAAATCCAGCAAAAATTGAAGGCCCAACAAACAGCTCAAATTCTGCTTGGTTCACAACCAACAGTGCCATCTCCAGTGGCGTCACAACAGCCGCCTCAATTACCAAAACCTGTACCGACAACCAGCTCATTCGATTTGTTGTCGCAATTGTTTAATTTAAGTCCACAGTTGACTCAAACCGAAAGTCCTAAAGTGAACCAAAATGTTGCAAATGATTTAGGACTTGCTTCGCTCTTCGGGAATCTGCTGCCTAAAAAGCAACCCAGCAATCGAGATGCCGGAACGGCGTCTGCTTCGGGTTCAAATAACTTATTTAATTTTTTCCAACCCGAGCGGCCACCTACAGTTTCAACGCCAGGACCAGGGCCTTATTACTGGTTCGATGTTAACGCGTTCCTTGGCAATGACCCGAACGCTGGGCCAATGTCAGGATTCCGACCGAAATTCGGCACGCGGGATTATTTCTTGAAAGTGAGAAGGAGGCGGCATAGTATGGAAAGATACTAAATTAATAATTAAAATAGCAGATAAAAGTTGTGTAAGTTATTCATTCGCGTAACTAATATTTTATTCACATGAGGGGAATCAATTAAGTTTAGTGAACTGTTAATGAGATTATGATTTTATGCAATATTTTGGTAATGAAAACGGATGAGGTCCGTTCATAGAATTTATTTTTCAGGGATTTGAACATTGCTTGGATTAAAATGGATACCTATTTAACATTTTTGTCATTTTGTATGTAACAACTCTTTTCGTGCATTATGTAATCTAATTAGTGTGCATTATTTAAACAATGTAGTAAACAATTTAGTTATATACTCTATCTTTGATTGCTTACCTCTAAATAAAAGTCATTTTATTTTATTTTTTAAATTTTGCATGGCGGACGAGTGACTTAATCTATGAAATATTACCTCACACTCTTTACTGAGACTTCGTTTATTTTTTCTAGATTTTTCGTCTCAACTCAGCGGCAGCGTCTAGAGTCCCACCCAGGTGCTCATGCAATTTTTTTTAAATACATAACTATAAACATGCGACGTCATTTTATAAATTGTGCTACATATGCAAAATTGCAAATTATTCATGTTGTACTACAATTTAAAAAATTCAGGTAGGGCATCCCATTAAAGGAAACGATTCATGAAAAGTGTAAAGAAATTGGAATGAGAGTAGCAATATAATAATACAACTTAAAATACTTTCATTTCGTTGCAAGATGTCTACGTACACAAAGTGCATTATTACGTGATGTTTATGTGTACTTTATTCCTCAAAATTGGCCCTTTATTGCACATTACCTGTAAGTTACAGGCTGTAACCTACAAGAAGTGCAACCCGCCCTTTTGAATTAAGGGATGTGAACCGAGCAACAAATAATAATACTGAATACTGAAAAGTGCAAGTGGATGATACATTTAGATATGAGACGACGAAGGAATATATTTTTTATTTTATAGTACATACGCAATTAAATACTATAGTATTCGGTATGGTATAAGGCAATCTTCGCAAAATATTTTTAAACACTATAATACAGCCGACACATTTAGTAATAAATAAATGTTCTTGAAGAAAATATAGAAATATGTAGTAAAAGGATAGAAATTATTTTTTATTTTTAATTGATACGTTCGTAATGTGTTTATGTAACTGTATGTGATAATTTCCTCTGAACATTTAAAATTATAACTATCTAAACCTGCAACGATTGTGCAAACATCCGCCACTATCAATAGTATCAATCTAACTAAAACTGAAAAAAAATAATTCTTTTGGTACAGTGTCACGTGGAAAAAAACCTGTAAGGATAAAAACGAATCACTTAAAAGTGTCTGTCTGTACTTAAAATAGTCTATAACATTTTGAGTCACATCGCGTCATTTGAATTTGCCATAATCAGTTTAACTTGTTTTTGCATAAGGGGGTGTCTTTGAATGTAACAGGACATCCATCAATTGAAAGAATACCGGAAGTAGGTACTTTATGGTCTACAGCTTAAACTAACGGCCATATATAAGTCGGTCTTTCTGTCACGCACGTACCTTACCGTTAGCCATTATGAAGCTCTATAATTAAATGTAAGTTTGTCTAACTCATTTAAATAATCACACTCTATATTATAGAGTCTATAATAACACCTAATCGAACTGGTTTTCGATTGACAGCCATTTTCTGCAAAGTTATGATTTGAAAGTCACTTGCTTTGTTGATTTGGTAATTGAAATGACTTTCGATGTATTTTTTAAATATGTATGTTATGTACATTTAGATAGAGCTTTACCCTAAAGCCTTTAGGTATATTTGAGCTTATAAAATCTTAGCCAATGTTTCTTGATTTGAAATGTCATGCAGTGCCTTATCAATTACCATGAACGTCGTCGTTTAATATGATACTGAAAATTATTAATTTTAGAGAGGAAGGAAGGAAAAAATAAAGAGAAATTTTCTTTGCATTAGTTTTGTTCCAGGTAAGCATTTAAGTTTTAAAGCATTTAAAGTTTGTACTGAGGCTTAACCAACCTCACTTAAAGCAAGTTATACAAATTGCAAATTGTAACTTACAATGTAGCAATTACATAAGATGGTAAAATCCTATATATATAAGGTCTTGGTCTGGGACAGCAAAAGCAGTTTAGTTAAAATTTTAAAAACTACCTTGCATTTTTCTTGTTCTTATCATTATATAATTTTTTCAAAGCAATTTAAGTTGATAACGAGCAACCGGTAATAATGTCATTAAATAATTCCTTAACAGCAACGTAGAAATTCCCACACTAACTCTCACCCTCACCAACGATTTCATACCTTTAGGATTTACCATTTACAATCAACAGACTTTGCTAAATAGACAATACGCAATTATTATTATTTATAAAAATGAACAAGCTTTAGAAGTTGGTCACGCAGTTGACATAATAATAGAAAATTATAAATGTCGATGTCAGGAATATTACAAAATTATAAAAGATGGAAATGGGCATATACGTAGATTCATGGTGGTGCATCATTTGATGAACTAATACAGTAAACGCCATTTTTCATTAATCATTAAAGCTGTGATTTTACGGCCAAAATCGCCAATTGTATACTATGAGGTCACCTTAATCATCGCACATTTTATCCTTGAATCCATTTATCAGTGTCTATTATCCTCCATTTTAACGAGCAATGGAACACTGAATTCGTATATATATTTGATTTGATTGGACTTGTTGATACAGATTGGACAGATTGTTTGCGCTCCTGTCGACTCAATTTAATGTCTAATTTCCCAATTTCATTCTCGATCTCGATTATTATTAATGACTACTTTCACATTTTTCAAAGTACAGAGTATGATCAACAATAAAATAAAAGATGATGAATAGACATAAAAATCCCGTTATTCCCATTTTCACACAGAAACAAAATTCGAAAATTCTCTTAAATTATACGTCTTACTACCTAACTACCTATGTGAACGTTAAGCGAGAACGTATTTAAAAGTTAAAATTACCTTCTTTCGCAGTGCCTCTTCCTCCTCCTCTATTGATGCTGGCACTGTCAAATCGTCGATTGATTTCTCCTCGAAGTTATTCTCAATTTCAGGTTTCACGGTGGTATCCTTCGACTTCTCTAAATGGCTGGACATTTAAAATAGATTATAAACTGTTTAATAAACGATCAACAGGGTTATCGATGAATGGAATTTATGCAAATGCTAGCTTTCAGTTAAAAATGTCATGTCTAGCGGAAAAAGACTGTTAGAAAACTTCAGATTTTATTTTATAAGATAAGTCAAGTTGACTTTCACAACAACAAACAAACAAAAGAGAGTCGAACTGTTTCGTGAAAAGCTTTCACTTTCATTTGTTTTAATCAAAGGCTTTAATCATTGATTCCCGGCCGGTTTATGGAGCATTCGGAGATCTACGAAAATATACAAAGCTATCATAACATAGTAACACTGCACTGGAACATGCGAAGTTGTGGTTGTGGACAGCTGCAACACACTGCACTGTTTAGATAAACAAACAGTTGACAGTGCAGTGGCTTCTTTCAGCTTCAGCAGCGGCACATAATTTTTTCGTCATTTGTTTTCAAAGTGCTTTAACCACTTTAGTTGTGTTGTGACATTTACATTACTGTTTAAATAAATCAATTGAATTCTTAAAGAAGAACACTAACCATGGCTTCAAATATGCATAATATGGGTCATGGCGGCATGATGCCTGGAAATGTCCATTCAGATGGAACTTCGAACCCCGGAATGGGTGGACCACCTCCACACTATGGACCTGGACCAGGAGGGTTATCACACCATCCAACTGCAGGAGGTCATCCAACAGGAGCCGGCCCAGGTCAGCCATCCACACCGCAGGTCCAACAACAGCAGCAACAGGCGGCTGCGACGAAAGAATTGAACGCTGCGATGTTGTGCAGATTTGGACTTGAAACGGTGCAAGAAATTGTTGCAAGATCGGTTGACCTTTTTCACCTTCTTAGAAATACGCAGGTATGCTATTATAAATACATCAAACAAAAATCTTAATTGATTTGCATAAAATGACGAAGAAATTAATGTCGGCTTTTGCGGTTTTAGCCACCTGATGGAAAACAGAATGTTCAAATGGAGCGGAAGCAGAAATTCCAAGAAGCTCTGAAGAACATTAAAGCGAATTTTAAACGACTCCGGGTTATCTATGAAAAAATTGAGGAAAGCTTTCCTAGTAATAGAGAGATTCATTTTGAGGTAAAATTCGGTTGTGAAGTGAATTTTAATTATAATGGTCGGGTAGAAAGTTGGGACGATTAACTTAAAACTAGAATTTTATGTCGAAACAGGAGGAAATTCTTAACAAGGCTGATGACAGTTCTGAAGTTGACGAAAAGAGAAACACAGAGGCTTACAAGCAGGCCGTTGAAGAGTACAAAGAAGTTATGGAGGTAAAACTTTTGTTTTGTGTGTGACTTGTTAAATTAAATAGTGAGAAATAACAGTATTTTAAACGAAATGTTTATTTTTGCAGCATGTAATGATTCGAAACAGGCACCTAAAAGATGCAATAGACCATCTAAGAACAATGATCTGGGATGTTAACACTATGCTTGCAATGCGCAAAGAATAACTTATTATGAAGAATCAATTTGTGTACATAAAATCAATTTCTATCTTTTGTAAAGTTGAATAAAGACAATTCCATTTATACTGGGAACTTTATTCAAATCAATCATTTGTATTAAATCTGATAACTTAATCCGTACATTAAAAGAGGTAAAAGTAAAATCATTTTACGAGACGACTTCCTAAACTCGAGCCCCAAGCGGAATATTTCTCCAAAACTCTTCACCTTGAATGTTTAAAAATCATTTGGAATTAGAATTTGTCCTATTATCATTTTATCAATATTTCACTGCGACAAGACAACGTACCCCTTTGATCAGGCATCCAAGAGACTTGATCCGCACATCTGGTAGAACTAGAGGGTCTGGGACTGAAACGTTCCTCAATTTCAGCTGGATTCTGGGCGCCATTTACGTTAACAATATTTTCTATATTGTCCAATGTAAAAAAGTCGTCCTCGTACTGCTTCCTTCTTTTCTTCGAAATCACCTGCTCCTCCAACCAAATCGAGACCAGGGTGGAGAGTTGCTGAATTGCATCAGAGCCTAGCCGTGGTTCCGTTAATCTGAACATTCTTAATAAAGTAAAATCCGAAGCAAGAAAATTAGTAATCTTCAATTAAAAGTAATCATGTACGATATGAGTTTTCTTTTGAAAAAACGAACCTCTCCAAAAATATTTCCATACTCTTATTAGGATGTTTAATTACAATTCGCAAAAGGGAGGTAAGTTGTTTAGTATAGCGTTTTCCTGAAACTTCGATTATTTCCAGAAGTCTGTCAATCCATCTCGCAATCAATGTCGACATATTTTCATTATCAGGATGGATAACAGCACTGCACAAATTACTTAAAATAGAAAGTAACTTTCCTTTTGATTCTAACATCTTTATAACAGGGAGCCAGAGTCCCGAAAACTTTTTAAATACAAGGTCATCGTTATACTCAGACGTTTGACTTTCTTTTCGAAATATGGAATAAAAGTCGTCGTAAAACTCAAAATTAGGAATAAGCTCCTGTGAAATGATTGTGCAAAATTCAGAGGGGTGACTCAAAAGAAATCCGCTGAGGCTGCTTTTAAAGAACGCAATTGCCATTTTCGCTTTAACAACAGAAACATTGGACTGCAGATATTTAAGTATGTCTGGGTCACTGATGGACTGTAGACCTCGCAACTTATAAATTCGCGCAGCAATGAAGGCAGCAGTTAAGTGGGTAATTTCTGAAGAAACGTTGTTATCGTTGACGCTTCCGGTGATAGTAAAAGGGCCAGAACCACCAGAATCGACTGCTTGAGTTTCCTCAGTGTGTTTCCAATACTTATCCTACAGATAGAAAAACAAATGCAGTGATTAAACCTTGACTTGAAAACCCGAATGGTCTGATTATTGCACACAAACCTTCAACCACTGAAGTATAAAGTTCCCAGCCATTCTTAATACTTCCAGTGACGGGGCAGTCGGGCCATGTGAAACGTCATTTCTGAGTGCAACTATCCATTCTGGAGTATCTACAATGGCTGCCAGCTCTCTTGTCAGTCTGTTTGATGATTCCCCAAGAGAAACGGTCGCCAAATGACTTACATGATTTAAGTACCTGAAGAAAAACACAATAAACAGATTCGTTAATTGACAATTCACATAGAATTTCCAAAAACAAAACCGATTATCTGCAAGAGATTGTTTTTTACCTAATAATTGCTAATGAGTAAAGAGACCTAGCTTGATCTTCACTAAAGGGACTTTTTTCTTCTCCGCCATTCCTATTCTTGATGAATTTTTGATCGTACACTAACGCCTCAAGTAGAAAGAGTGACGCTTCCACTCCGACCGGAAGTGTGGGAACCCTCTTTTGCCAAACTGCAATTCTGCCAATAACATCTCGGTAGCTTCCTTCATGGAAGTAAGTACAAACCGTGTCCCATTCGACTCTGCAAGATAAACGCCCAATTAATCAACAAAGAAGCATTTTCAATTTATTTTGCAAGATGACAGCTTTTATTTTTTACCTGGATGCCCACGGAACAATTAAGAAATTATCCTCCACGTTTTCAGTTGTCGCCGCCCTCCTAATTTTTGGAATCTTCCTCTTCTTTCCACCTTTTCTGGATGATGGCGTTTCCTCTTCCACCTCCATCTCCTCCGTCAAGGTGGTCTCCAACTCCAACATAGATTCAAGCTCATCTTCGGCCATTAAGGTTTCCTCAAGTTCTTCCAACTTTTGTTGTCGTCTCTCCAGTTTCTTCCATTTTCGCTTCTTGTTTTTCGTCTTCAATGATTGTGTCAAATTCGGTTTCACATCATCTTTAGACTTGGAGTAGTCTTTTCGTCCATCCTTCTTTCCTTTCTTTACCTTCATCTTGAATTGATTGGATTGATTGGAACAGTCAGTGTCAAAATCGGTGTTAAACAACAAACAACGGAAATATCAAAGTTTTCTACATGGAAAGATCACTGAAACTCGTGTGCATCCACATTCCATAATACCACCACAACACACGAAATTCCTTTTACTCAGCTCAGCTACAGCATGAGGGTTAGTTTCGAGCCTTTGTTGGCACAGCGTAGGGGTAGATTGATACTCTAGAGATTTAACATAGCCAAGGTTACACTGTAAAAAACAATTTAACCGTGATCTGTGGTTTGGAACATTTTCAATGAAAATTTTTCATAGATATTTATTCGTGGATTTTCTCATTTTTTCTCTCAATTTATTCTGCTAATGGAAAAGTCTGAAAAGGCTATCATTGACGTTTAGACTTCGGACTGTAAAATTATAATTGCGCCAGGCCTTTTGGAGTCTTAACTTAAGTGTCTAATATTAACCATAAAAATGGGATTCGGGTTTTCCAAACCGGCAGATGGAAAACCACCTAGCAAAAAGAATCAAAATCCGCTTTTAAGAGAGGCGACTAAAGAAGTAATCAAACATAATTTAAAACTTCATCTTGACATTTCTTATTTAAAGGACGAACAACGAATGAGCTCCATAATGTAACATTTTCATGAAAATTCCAGTTTTTCGTGGAAATCTTCAAACGAGTGCACCCAGGCGACATTTATTCCGTATTGGAGACATGTGACTACTTCGACCGAGTCGTTCAGCAGTGCAATCCCATCCCCGTTCGGATCAACGACATTGGATTTAGCATTGGCTCCCATTTTTATTTTGGCCATGGTGACTTTCCGAAGTATCGAGTCGCAGCTTTATATACTGCGCTTATTTACCAGGAAATGCCCATTCTAAAAGCCCCTGGTGATTTAAAGTATCTCGAACTTTGTACTCCGCTCAGCCTGAGAACCTTTACGACACTCTTGGAAAAGACGGTGAATCTCGAGGTACTTCACTTGGGCCATAATTCGTTATCAGAAGAAGGATTCTCTTTGAAACACTTCAATTTTAATCTGCCTCAACTCAAAGAGCTTCGCATTTTAGATGATTCAAGCCTTGTCGAAGAAAATGATACACTAACGGAAAATATTTTTGCTCTGCTAAATGCGACCTTCCCAAAATTAAAAACTATCACTGTTGTCACTATGGGGTCAAAGAAGACAACTGTCGGTTACACTCAGTCTATTTTGACCTTTCTCCAAAATCATGCGGAAACAATCCAGAATGTTAAGATTGACATCCAGAGACCATTGTGCCAAGCCCTTGATGTCGAGTTCGATATTGGAGAAGCTGCCCTGCAGATCGAGTTAGATAAGAACAAACTGAAGAATTTGCGACTGAAGAAAGTTGACATCACATTCGGAGATTTCTTTGTCGGTCTGAAATGGTGGAGAAGGATTTGGGACAAGCAGGGAGAAATGAGCTGTTTAAGACTTGGAGTGGATAAGCAATTACCACCCGATGTCTATGTAAAACCAGTGCAGAGATCCGAGCGAACTTTAACATCCCTTTACCTTGGCTTGGAAATTTTTCACAACGAATCAAAAAAGTGGACCCCTGTGAGCTGCAGTCTCTTTGAAAACTGCACAAGTCTAAAAACGCTAACTTTGTTTGGAACGCCGGATTTGAAATGTCGCCATCCGTTGCCCGAACTGGACAATTTAACTAATCTACCTGAAGGATTGGAACATCTTGAGATACATAACTGCTTTGTCGAAACAGAGGAGCTCAGTAAAATGTGGCCGATGTGGGAACCAGAGGAGGAAGAGTTGAAGAAAGAACGCTATTTCAAGAAGTTCAAGTTGTGGTGCATTGGGCATGATTCAAAGTACGGTGTTAGCTTGGACCTCCTCAATCGATGGCTTGCCAAGGAAGAACCAATTTTCTCTGAATTATTTATCAGAGGTATTAAAGGTGACATCATGGATCTCAGTAAATACGTAAAGTTGGTCCAACTTGGAGCAAAGCCGCCATTGGGTTTCTGTGAAATACATGGTGTTTATAACCACGACACGAATGGATACCATCCACCAGAAAAGAGAACGGTTCATCCTGAAGAAATAATGTACAACATGTGACTCTCATCCAGCACTTGTATGAATTTTTATTTGTCCTAAGCAGGAATTGAACTGTATTTATATGAAAGTATGTATGATTATGAAAGTGAAATGAAGCTAATTTTCTGTTAACCAATAGCACAAGAACTATGAAAATCTAATTAAAATGTTATGATATTAAATTTGATTTTTGAATAAAAACGGAAATAATATCAAGGTTTGTAATAATTTTTATTAGGTTATGAAATATTTATTTTATAAGACAGTTTATTATTATTTTAAGGATTTTATATTTTATTCTAGAAAATGACCAAACAAAAGGTGGTATTTTGGTATGTCAAGAGTCTATGTAATAACAATAATACCTAGCATTTAATTAAGTGTTGTGTAATTAATTAATATAACGCTAGAAAGTTTATTGTTGCGGGTTGTCTTGTCTAATATGAATACACAAAGCGTGTTACATTACTGAGTAACAGTGTTGGAATTGGTATTGCCGTCACTTTCTGTCTCAGAAAGCATTTTTTGCACCTCCTCCTCGGAAGGTTCAGGTCCTTTCCCAATTAAATAGTAAGTCATCAATTGTCCTTTTCCCTTCACATTCACCAAGCCTCTCTGCTCGAACTGATACCCATACAGCCGCAGGATTTTGTGGGTGTCGGTAGTTACCTGAATGCAACCGGCTTTCCCTGTGCTTTCCATTCGCGACGCAACATTCACAGAATTGCCCCTGAAATTCAAGTTAACAAATTGTACAATAATTGCCCACAAACTTAAGTTTTCTAGTCACTTTGACTTACCAAATGTCATAATGTGGTTTTCTGGCTCCAATCACACCAGCCGTTATGGGTCCATGATTGATACCTAAAATATGTTGCAAAGTTAGCGTGATTTTTCAAATCTTAATTTAGACTAGTTCTAATTACGTATCAATTCAAAACATTTACCCATTTTCAATACAAAATGATTAAAGCTTTGCTCATTAATGCTCGTGAGTGCTCGTTTCAGTTCGAAGGCGAACTCCACGAGTAAACTTAAG
Source organism: Cyphoderus albinus (assembly GCA_021029165.1). Taxonomy (NCBI): domain Eukaryota; kingdom Metazoa; phylum Arthropoda; class Collembola; order Entomobryomorpha; family Paronellidae; genus Cyphoderus; species Cyphoderus albinus. Next base: position 21,181 of record VYYJ01000348.1, on the reverse strand, counting down.
TGATGCCACCGAGTCTTTGTAGGATCTTCTGGCTGCAATGGAACATAATCAGTATTGCAAATTAACTGCTGCTCCTACAACTAAAGTTAATAAATTATGTATTGAATAAATTAATACCTTTGCCTGTTTTGATGGACTGAGGCCACTGGCCGCCATGTATGTAGATGAAATAGTTTTAATCTTAAAAATGTGCTCATTGAATTTGGGCAGCTCCAATAGCTGGAAAGTTGCAAGAAGAAATTAGATATTGTTGGCACGTGGCAAATTAAGCATGATGTAAAGCTAATTAAATCATCTCTTGATTTCATTACCGCATCATAGTCGGAGATGACTTCATTCAGGAATCTCAAACATTCCAGACCTTGATTGTTGACCGTCTCTTCGGTATAAAAGTCTGCAAAGGTGAAGCAAAAGAGAATTTCGATGTAGCACACAGGAATTTATATGAATTTTAGTCATTGTGGCTGACGGTGGGGAAAGTGTGGAATGGGATTGGGATTACCTGAAAAGTTTGGCATTGATGCAAACAATATTCCCACTTCGGAGTAACTTTGACTGTATAATTCCTCATGCTTTCTCCTCCTATTTCCAAGAAAGTGTGTTGCAACATGCGGAGGTAAAATGTTGTAAACCTACATTACATTATGAGAAAGAAAAAACGAACAAAAATTCTTAGCAAATCCCAATTGTATTGCAGAGGATGTGTTAATTTAACTTTGTGCAACCAGACGTTCTCTTGACATAAACTTACATAACATAGCAAATATTTATTATATAAGGTAATATTCGCATTAGCTATATAGTGCCGATCGGAAATTAATACAATCTCTTATTTTATTTATTTAATACGTCCTGAAACGAATTTAGCAAGAAATCCTAATAAGTACTTTCAAGTGTTTACTTACCAGAGCCTCGTTTTTCTGCCGCAATTGTGTCGCAGTTTCCCTTTGCAGTTCCACTTCAGTTTTCCAAATGAACAATACCCTGGCTGATTTTTCAAGCTAAAACATCCAAATTTAGTAAATACATATGATTACAAAAGCCGTCACAATATTTTCATTGGAAAGTTATAAAGTTAAATTAATTTTTGCTGTAGCTTACTCTGCGGTTCAGACTAAATAGTCCAGCAAATGCTACCGCACAAAAGAGAGCCAAGTAGCAGTAAACAGGAATGAGTCTGGAAATCGAATTACAATAAAAGTCATTTTAATTCGCAATGTCACTCTCCTTTCATTTCATTTTCATTGTGTCCTATTTTATTATTTCCCTGTCGCCTACATGAATAAATATGCAGAGTAAACAAGAAAAACTCGTTGAGTTTATTGTTTCGATTTGATGAAATGTACCAGACTAAAGTATAGGTAAATGTTAATCTTCTCGACAAAAGTGAACGATTATTCCGGTTTCCCGACATTTCTTCCAATGCCAAGGGCATATTTATCAACAAGATAAGATGCACAGCAAATATATGTAAAGTACACGAGAATGAGAGAAGCAATGAGTATTCCACTTTACTACAGGCAACAGTGGTTTCATTTCGCATCTGTCAATTCTCACGGGCTCTATTGTTTGGGACTACCGGGAAATTAATGTTATAATGTTAATGTTATCATATAAAAACTGTTGCATCACATCACAAAACCAACGAGAATAACGAGATGTTTATTCTTTGCTAATGGGAAATTGTCTCACGATGCCCTTGTTTATCATGAAAGAGATAATTATCTGTCTGGTATTTCCGTGTTTACTTTGCGTTTGCACACTTTCGTTGGACAGTCGTCACATTTTACCTGTTTTCATCATAATGGAGAACAAGTCGCTCGCTACATTCCATTTCCGCCCGGAGGGGAGTTGCCAACATGAGAACGGTGTGTAGCAAGAGAATTGACAAGATGATTAAGGATTTGAGCCAGAATCCCAAGTACGTGAGGAGTGTGACACCGAAAAGAATTACAATAGCAAAGGGTATGAAAAATACAGGAAGTCGACAGTCATCATGTTGACCGGGCATCTGACTCGCCATGTTTGGTAGAACCAAAGGCTCTTCAAACTCTTCTGAGATCCTTCTTGAGCACTCCTTCACTTCCAAGCATGGAATCTATGTAGAAAAGGAGAAAATTGAGCAGCCGTAAATAAAGTCCATATGGAAGGATAGAGTGAGATAAAGTCAACATGACTTCTTTACGTATGTAAATAGCAAACCAATGACATGGCATTGGCGTGCTTTGGGGAAAATCTCTCGCCGTGATCATTATATGGAAAATAATTCCCTCGGTGAAGAGAACAAAAGGAAGATGACAAGGGCAATGAAAAAAAATCTTACCATGAAAGCGACATTTGCAGCTGTAAGAATGAGTGCTCCGAGCACAGACACTAATCTTCTCACCCAGAGTTCTGACTCCAAAGAACAAATTGACTCAATGATGCCAGACATTTTCTGTTCAAAAACCAGGAAGCAAAAAGATCATGGCATGTTGAAAATGGAAAAGAGCTGGGAGAGAACTGGGAAAGCTGATGTACAGGTAAAGGTGAGATCGAGTTACTTAAATTGACAAACCTTCAATCGACTTTTCATCGGTGACGTCTCGCAAGCAGAGAAAGTGGTGATGAGGGCAAGAAACACAACGCCCACTATTAAAACCACCAATCCAATAAAAGTGAAGGAAACGACGGAAAATGCAGAAAGTGCAACTGCCACCAGGGCAATGGGACACGCTCCATAATAAATGCCTGCATAAGGATCTATATGCTTTGTGAATTCCGACTCTTTGGAAGGGTCTCGGAAACTCAGTGTGAGCCATTGAGATTGACGTGCCAAATCCCTTGATGAAATTAGAGGAGAGAAAAGTTGAAAACTGGTTAACACCTTCTCATCTCTACTCAAGTTGTACAAATACATTTCATAATTAATAAATAAATGTTATGCAATAATTAAAGTTAGCTAACTTGTATCCATCTCGTGATAAAAGTTCTTCCTTTAGCCTCGAACGGTACGCTTCTAGTTCAGTCTGTTTCCCGTGAACATGAGATTCTTCAATAGCACTCTGGAGAACAATTTTGTGACAAGAAATGTTTAAGTTTTTTAAAAAGAAAATTGGACGGATTTAGATGAAGAGCACGGAGTACAACCGAACATTTTACTATAGCTGTGAAGTGAATTTGCAGTTGAATCAGTATATAGAATGAAATATAGATTTTCATCAAAGATTAAAATGCTCACATTAGAGTCTTCCGCGAAGGTCGAGTACAAGTCAGAAGGAAGGTCTTTGGTAATGATGGTGTCATCCGGTGGCACGTCACCGTTTTCAGTTGCGCCCGAGTTACCCTCCCGCAACTGTCAACCAAAAGAGATTATGAACATCTTATGAATGAAAAATAAGTTTATTTTCGTCGAGTGTGTCGTTCCACTACAAACTTCTCAATGCTACAAACGAACCACTATATAATATAGCTTCACTTTACCGGTTGCCACTTTGTTCCGCATGTAAACTTTTTGTTCACAATGTCTAGGAACTTTTTTCTGATTAAAAATTGGCAATTCTGTTAGATAAGGTTAGTACAAAGTTAAAAATTGATACACGTACCGATCGGATGGGTCGCACAATAAAGTACGTTTTGATTCCAGCAATCCTCAGAATCTCTTCTCGTTTCTCCCCATGTGCCGGCTCGACTTCGAAAGAGTCATTAAGAAAGCTCAGCGTGACCTCGGAAATGTGTACTCGCCTAGGAGACGAGGAGAGTCAAGCGGTAACGAAGTTTGGAAAGATGAAGCAGCATTCATAAGAATAAAAGAAATGAAAAAAGTTTTTAGACGATAGTTTTCTTGATTATTGATCAAGACACTAAAAGTTAGGTAACTAAAATGGGGAAAAGTGATATGGTCTCGCAAGAAAAAGTCATAATTGAGACATTGAGGCATTATGGGCTTAATTAACATCATTCCTTTTTATTCCTTATCATTCACGAAGTGCACTGCAGTCTACAGGTATTTCTTTTTGGTAAAAATGGTCTTCCAGAAAGTTGATCGATAATAACATAATCGACTGTGGTTATTGCCATATAATTAAAGTCATCCTTGTGGCCTGGTCATTGGTCATTGCATATTCTCAAGAGAATCAAAGAAGCACGAGAAAGTATGGCCTAGTTAAGAATTAGCCAATTTCGCAATGTAGTAATGAAAACGATGGAAGCCACATGAAATGAAGAAATGGTAGAATGTAATGTGGTCCGGGTTATTCACCAAGACCACTTCCTTATTATTGTGGCTAATCAATACTCAATGTGATGTCTTGCCCACTACATGAATTTTAGAGTTGGACATGGGGTATGGGGACCTACTTACTACTACAACACACTTACCCTGGTTTCCCACTGCTTTCCATTTTATTCGCCAACTCGACATCCTTCGAATATATGTCAAATTGCCACTGCCGCTGACCCATGACCCCGGCGAGAATTGCCCCAGTATGAATTCCCACTCGCATATCCACGGATGATTTAGTCTTCTCTCGCACATATTTAATTGCTTTCACCATCGAGAGACCCATCTGTACACAGAGTATGGCATGGTCTGATCGCTCCTCCGGATCTATTAATAGATAATTATTGCAAAAGAAGCGATTTATTGGCTAATCGCTAATAAAAGTACCAGATGGCTATTGTTTTCTTTTGGCTTATAGCGAGCCATAAATTATATGGTAGCAGAATAATAAACATGGATGAAATATGAATATTTACGAAAATTGCAGGGCTCTGCCAGCAATACTGACTAGCCTTGATTCATAAGTGGCGTTTCTTTATATACATATTCAAAACATTGCTTTAAAATTGACCGTTAGTCATTTCTTCATTTGTCAAAAATAGTTAACGGCCTTTTATTGTTAATCGCAACACGTTAACTTAGCCCCTTAGACTCAGGGTTGACTGGTTGTGCACAAGGTTGGGATTTGCACGTAAAGATGAACGTCACAGAGATGGTATGCATGCAAGTTATTCATCATTTATTTTTTAATTAGATTAGTGATTAAAGGTCGGAAACTTACCTATTATGCCACTTATACAATAGTAGCAATCTCCGAGAATTTTTATCCGAATTTGGTCGTATTTCTAGAGACAAGGTAAAAAACAATACTATACAGTTGACACGTCATGGTCTCGTGCGAAATTTATGTTTGTAATGTTTTTTCAAACATACATCTGACAACTTGTCAAAAGTTGCAAAAAGTTCATTCAGAATTTTGACCAACTCAGAGGCTGAATATGTGGAGGAAATGGCTGTGAAGCCGACAATGTCAGCGAATAGTATACTGTAAGTAGTAAATGCCAAAAAATGACATGAGTGAAAATAATGTCACAATTTTAATAGGCACGGGCAAAACTTTGTTGGGAAACATGTTTACCTGACGTTTTCGTGTCTGCTCATGTATATCTTTTTGAACTGTCCATCAACTGCTTCTCCCAAGTCTTGACGCATTTTTAAAGCCAAGTGCTCCGGAAGTACGGAGAGAAGGAGCCGTTCCTAAAATATAAAATTTAAGTAAGTCTGCATTTGCCTAATCTAATCTTTTCTCATTTAGTCGACTTTATTTTTATGGATGCATTTTTTACCTGTTCCTTGGCCTGCTCTTCGATAACTAACTTCATCTCAAGAGATTGTCTTGTGTCAATGAAAGCCCTCCTTTGCTTCTTATCACTGAGATAAAACTCCAGCATTCCAAGGATATTCGTTATAACAATCAAAATTATATCTGCTCCTATCTGTAATATTCAAAAGGAGAGACAAAACCCCTTTTGTTAAAGTATAGGAATGAAAATAGAGTAACTTCCGGTGAGGCAAAAGGATTACGAAAAGAAATAGAAAATCGTTTTCGTACTGCAAAAGAAAATGAAAAGAAGAATTGTGCCATGCAAAGCGCAAAGTTAGCCTAGTAATCCTCTTTTACTTCATTCATTTTGAGAAAAGTAAAAATGTAATTCAAGGACAAAGAACAAATAGCCAAAATCAAATCCTCTGCTTCTTCATTGAACTACGTTATCATCATAAACTCATTTCCTTCAACTCACTAAGTAAGCTAAACTCCTTTGCCAGGGTGAAAGCACGACTCCATTCTCCAAAAACAAAGTGGTGCGTGATAGGGCAGAAAATACTACTAATTTGTAATGTAGAAAGAAAAAGACAATAACTTGCTGCACAGGAAATTCCTGCTACGCTTTACAGTATAACGTGGCGACACAATTTTTACCTGTCTTCCAAGATATGGTCGATACCTTTCCCGAATGGATGTGACAATGATGTAAACTGTCGCCAGTATTGTGGTATAGAAAAAAGCCGTCCTCATTCTCAACGGCAAAGTGATCCAAATTAGGAAGGTTTCCAGCAAAATCCAGCCGAATGCCAGTCGCGGATGCACTGATGACTCGACGTTGCAAACCACAGAGCATAAAATTGTGGCTGACCAAACGAGAACGGGAATGTGATGATTTCTTGGACATCGCTTAAACGGAAGCAGCATGAAGCTTACGATGAAAACACACGCAATGAGGAGACAAAACAGGGTACAAACAAAGTACAGATTGCCCGGGCTCAACTCCGATTCTCTGTCCAATCTCTGACTATCAAACTCACTCTCCGATCGAGTATAAGCATATGCTTGGAAGTTATTACTTTCCCTACTTTCACCGCCACCGCTCCTCATGGCAGCTGCACTTTCCAATTTGTGTTCCTTCTCCTGGTTTTTGTTGCTGTTGTTATTATTATTGTTATTGTGACCGTTGTTGTACCTGTGCGAGCCTCTTGTTTGGATGCTGCGCTTCCCCCGGAAATGGTAATTGGCTCTATTTTGGAAGGGAAACCAGGTTAGAGATCTGGCTTGGCTTTTCCTTGCCCCATTCTCGGAAGATGATGTCCAGTCTTCTTGGAGATCTTTGGATGGTCGACGGCGATGATGTTGGATTAGAATAATGGGAGAGCTGGAGCTGAACTTCTCTTTATCGGTTGTTGCTGCTCCTGCTGCCTCAATTTTATTTTTGTCTTCTGTCTCTTCTTCTTTTTCTTCATGTTCTTCTTCAAGTCCTTCATCATCATCATTGTCTTCATTGTCCCCGCCTCCATCCAAGTCATTAACTTGACCACTTCGCTCCTTTTTGTTTTTGTTTTTATCGTTTGTTTCCTGCCCTTTCTTTGCAAAATGGCCATTGTCAGTTCGCAAGAACGAAATTGATGATGGCACAGATGGAGACAAATGAATTGTATTTCTGTTGCCTCTCTTGTTCTTGATGACTTCTCTAGAGCTTGTTAAGTTGTTACCGCTGCCACTTGCTTTTCTCGTGTAAGTGTCCACGAAATGGTGTAATGGTGGCGGAGGTGTTTTTTCTCCTTCGAATATGGCAACTGTCTCTTTCTCTCCTGCTTTTAACTTTCCACCACCGGTTCCCAAGCTCATTACCTTCACGTTTTTATTAGTCGGAGTGGAATATTGATTTTCATGATTTTCATGGCTTTTTACCACGGAATACTGAAGAATATCTGATGTCTCATCTACATGAAATACTGACTTTTGTAGCCTTGAATGTGATGTCTCCAACATTGACAAGTACGTATTCAGCGTCTTCGTTTGGGGAGTTTCCACCTCGGGTTCTGCAGTCAATATTTTCAATAATTATAAAAATGGCAGCCTCTGTGTTACAATACGCTTTGCTAATGCTATAATCGATTTTATCAGTATGAAATCATTGCCATTGCATTAGTCTGGATAAAATTAATGCACTATGACCTTTCCTGAGCTTATCAATAATTGATACATATCCACATATCTATGTATGGTATGGTATCGAATGTGAACACATTTTTAGCGGTTAGGAATTCCTCCTATTAACCCATAAGATGAACCCTGGGTGCGACGCTGACATATTACCAGTAAATAGAAAAGGTTTTCACTTTACCTGTGGTGGTGTCAATCCCATGATTTTCAAGCTGATGCTGGCGATTTCTTTCGTGCTCATCATAACCTCCAAAGACGGTCGGGTGCTTACCAATCCAAGCGGCGTACACGACGATGTGCACGAGTGAGTAGAAAAGTATACAATAGAGAAAACACCGAAACAACTCAGTTCTCTTTTGATTAGCAGAATGAAGTTGGTACAACTCCTCTATCTCCGGATCACTAAACTTATGCCTTGCCAGCAATCTCTTCCCCTTTTGACCTTCGTTAACGGGTTGAATCTTCACAACACTGAGGGAAGAGTCGCATCTAATGGGACCTGACTCCGCATCCATTCCTTGCATGGTTTTCTCTTCTCTTCGGGACTTTTAAGAAAATAGTGTTAGATTTGACTTTGCCAGACTGCTTTGAAATTCAATTCTTTTTCTTTCATTTTCACCGTCGTTATTTATTTAGCAATCTGTCTGGAAGAACCTCACAATTGCAAAAACGCAAAATGTCACTGACATTGTAACCTTCTAAAGATGACACATCCATGGCTGTCATGTTTGCATGTACTCTTCGCTGTCGCACTTTATGCATCATTTATAAGCAATGTTTAAACGAATGCTACTTGTTCTCTGAAAAAAATTCCACTCTAAATTTGCAATTTTTTCACTTTATTTTCACTTTTATCAACCCTTTAAATGCCGAAGGTCCAAGTCCTAGAAAACGGTATTTTTATTGTTGTGCCAAATAACGCTGTGATTTCATGAGGATTAAGCTATGCTCACACAGTATGGTTCGTTATTCACTAATGACCGCACATTATATTTATATACGGTTCAAAAATTTTACACTAGAAATACACAGCCTTGGTTATTCTTATTGTTAGATCTAAGAACTAGAATTTATATTTAAGCAGGTTGATTTGTAATTTGTATATGATGTATGAAAAAAGATATGGATAAAATACCCTTAATACTTATTATTACTTTCGTATACTGACTACACAGAGAGAGAGAGGAAGAAAAGCGAATAACGGAGTAAAGTATCATTTACTTGAATGAGCGAGAGAAAGCCGTAAAAGAAAGTCACCACCTTACAAATACACGAACATCTAATGACTGACAGCGAAAAAGAACTCATATCCTACTTTTTCTTTCTTTTCCCGATACCGTGTACAATTGCTGAGAATGCAATACCTGCTGGGCTACATACACACATATACAATACAATTATTGCACTGCTTGTCTACTTGCGAGGAAAAGGAAAAGCTGACAAATATAATGCAACGGGAATGAGTTTAGTTGGGTAGATGTCCGCATCCTCCGCTTCTTCCCTTTCTTTTCTTCTTACATTTTCACCGTCATCTTTGCCACCACGAAGAAAGCCAAGCCGAATACAACGGTTATAAGATGCATGTAGCATTTTGATTACGATCATCATGAAGTATCCAATATTTTCTTCATTCGTCCTTCGTCGTTTGTGTGTATTGTGAAAACTCAACTTTCTCTTGATTTAGAGTTAACATAAAGCGCTGAATATTTTGCCTATTTTTACGTTAGACCACATCCGTTCTTTTCCTTAAATATTTTTATTCTCTTGAATCTAATTTTTTCGTGGTATTCACCGTGGTATGCCCTAACGCGATTTTCTCTAAATGTAGATGGAAGAAGATGGAGACCGCGAAGCATAGCGTTTGTAGAAAACGACGCTACTCCACAAGTTTTTTCTCTCGATCGCTTTTTTTCTCCTCTTTCTTCTACTTTGAGTAGAAAAATTCCGTGCGTTTTTTCTCTCGTGATAGAAAACACTGGAAGTGAAGCATACTCGAACTGTGTAGTGGTTGAACGAAGATAAAAAAGATGATGGGTGGTATCGGTATTGGTACGGTGTGTTGTGGATGCGATGACATTATTGCATGCCTATATAATATATGTTCACATTGCACACCACACACACAAAAACGGTAATAATATGAATGATATAATAAAGTTGATCGGTTGCTTTTCTCTGAATCCGCGGTCCTTAGTTGACTCTTCCTTGTGTTGAGTTGTTCCTTCGTTGTGTTACCTATTTTTTGTGCACACACTCACCGTTCGTTTTGTTATGCCATGTTATGTTGTGTGCACCACACACGAAAATTCACTCACAGACAGAAAGGCTGCTGCGGATTGATTCGTTTTCTTCTTCCTCTTCTTCAAGTCAATTTGCAAAAAGAACCTCCTCTGTTAAAATGTACATTACATGAAATGAAGGGAGGCAGTATAGAGGCAGCGGCGGCAACTGCCCATTCCACCAGTATCTACATTACATCAACTCTCAAGCCAAAAAGAGAGACGACAGAAGGAAAGAGCGGAGTTGGATTACATGGGAAAATGTGAAAAAATCGGAATGGAAAAATGCTGAAAGAAGGAGGGAGAGGAAAACTCACACACAGCACACGTACTCTCTATTAAGGTTTAGCTTATGTGGTTATTTCCCTTTTCCCATGGTCGTCGTGCCTGAAAATGTTCCTCTCTCCCTCACGCAGTCACTCACAGCTTAGCCTGGCTCTCCCTGTCTTTTTCTCCTTGTACCGTTTTCATCAGCCTCACTGAGCAAGCAAAACGGAGAGAAACTGAACGACAACGACGGCGGCGCGGCGCAACTTTCACTCTGTCTCTGCTCTCCCTATGCCTTCTTCATTTCACCTCCTTGCCGAAATTTCTTTCTCTATCGTGTGCTATTGTGTACCAGCTTTTTCCTTACTCTCTTCACCTTGTACGCTAGTCTCCGTCCGTCGGTATGCAATGCTCCTTCTCCAGTAGCACCGATCAATAGTGAGTAAGTAATTACTACATATATTTCATACATGAGAAGTAAATGCTTCCAGACTCTGCTCAACTTGCTCCGTGTGCTCACTGAGTCAGCTCGCTCCTATCTCGCTCCGCCAGGAGAAAACGAAGAAAATGATAAATGTAATATGTAAGGAAGCTTGGATGCTATATATGCGTGTTCCTATTATCATGTTATTATATAATATACACTTGGGCATGGACAAGTATGTATAAAAGGAAATGTATGCAGCCATTTAATGTTACTGTGTTACTAGTCGAAGTTGAGAAGAGATATGGATATGATGAATTGAATGCCCCTTGTGGACCTCTGCTTTCCTTTTCTGCTCTCTCTCTCTCTTTCTGCTCGGCTTTCTCCAAGAACAGGTTTAGTTTAACTCAGGGCAATTTTCGCCGGGTATAGCTAAACCTAGACCACGGATAAGTATAAAGGGAGGCAATGCAAGGCAAGTGCGAGCTGTGTTCAAATTATAAAATAAAGTGAATGACTCTGTCTGACTCTCCCTTCTCCCGTCTCTTAAAAGCTCACCTTAGCGAAAAACATTGAAAGAGAGAAAACTCTATTTTTGTACTTTTTGTAGCCTTGCCCCTTGCATATAAAATGGAAAAAGCGAATAGAATTCTAATCGTCAGTTATGTACTGGGTTTGGTTTCGCTTCGAGTAGTTTGCCATAATATCCTTATGTGTGGCCGTGGAGGAGAAAGGAGAAATAGAAAGAAGGAAAAGCAAACTTTACTACTGCAGCAATACTTGTCTTCCAGAATTGTGGATTCAATGTCTCCATCTCCAGTTTGTGTTGCCTGCTTCGTACCAAGCCTAGTAGTTTTTTGTTGAGCGTCTATCTTTCCAGAAAGAGTAGGATTAAATGGTAAATGAAGTACATACTGAAAAGCGAGAAACTTCTGAGCTGGTGGTATTATGCGTGCCCCCTGTCGATGAACGGAATGAACACGAGCAAATAGCATTTTCTCCGCTCATCTCATCTCTTCGTCTTCTTCATCTTCTTTCTTCAAGACTCTTAAAACGAATGATCTCCACTCAAGTTTTGCTTCTTCATTTTCATCTCCTTTTCCATGAAATAAGCCGCTTTCATGTACTTATCATTATTATTACTCAGCACGAAAGATCTTTTCATGCAAAGCAACTCCAAATTGCATACGTATCTTGATGTTGTCTTCTGCTGCACTGATCGGCACGCTTTTCCCTTTTACTTTCACTGTTATTATTACTAGCTAGCATATTGACCACCACCACAACAACAAATAAATAATCTCGGCTATTATTAAAATATATTGCTCTTTAGCATAAATGTTAGGGAGGCTTAACTACATTTCTGCTTACGTACCAATCTTTTCTGGCCTTAAAACGTGGACAATCAAGTATTGCATAAATTGTAGATCGTATTGGGGTGGATGAATCTGAATTGATCAGGATTACAAATATATGTAGATATTTCTATGTTTGCAACTCCTTTATGGCCCTTACGTACTACATGAAGATACGGCCGATTTAATATTAAAGTAAATAACATAATAAACCAATGTTGGTTAAAAATAGCCCATAATCTGATTTTTATGAGTAGGTATGCTGAATTGAGGAGAATCGAAACATTTCTGTTTTTATTAGTTCAGGTTGTTGTGAATTGACATTGACGTCAAACGTTTTATAACCGTGTATAATGTAGGATTTTCTTATAGTGAATGAAAACATCGTTTAGTGAAGTATGTTGTGTCCGGATTGGTTGATCAACACAGCATTTCCAAATCTGAGAAACACTTAATGAACGGAAAAAGACGTTTCGCCAATTCAATATCAAGATTGAGTGGAGAATCATTCATGAATCATAAAGAGATAAATCTTTCAAGTGTGGCAAAGAATAATGTAATAAAGACCTTAATATTTTGTGAAGCATTCATTAGGTGACGAGTTCGGGTGAAAGTAAGATTGTCAACTCAGCCGTTACTGAATGTCCTTTCCATCCAGAGAACTGGAAAAGCAAGAAAGCTTTCGATTAGCTCTGACTGATGAGAGTGAGAGTCATTTGAAAATTCTGAGAAATTGGAGTTTTCAGCGAAGTACCCATTTCATTTTGAGCTTCACGTGCTTTTGAGTACACTAAAAGAGAGAAAAATAAGGAAATCCTGTCAATACCTTCTTTTTCTCATCCCTTTTCATCTCTGAGGTCTTCTTCTTCTCGTCCTACTTTCTGATGTTGTCTTTAAATAAACCATTTCGTATTGCGAGTCGTCCACACGGCCTGTGGGTACGTGAAATTGCCATTCCTTTTCATTTCACTTTCCCATGCTCTACTATAGCTCCAGCCTGCTTCTCACTTTTGGAAGAGTCCCCATCACCGTCTTCCAATTCCATTTTTGGTATTCACGCATGCAAAAGAAATCTCTAACAGAGAGAATCACTGATGGTGAGTTAGTTTGTCATGGCCAAAGACTTACTTAATAGGCTTTGTTGAGCTTGAGCTCTTTGAAAAGAGTGTGTTTTTTAAAATATGGGATCTATTGCATACAAAAGCAGCAGCAAGTAAGTAGCAACAGCCAATCCATCCTTGAAAAAGCGAGTCAATCTCAATTTGGCTATGAAATGAATGTGCTCACATCACTCTTATCAAAAACTTAATTTATACAATGAATACCTTATATGATATGTTTTCATTTCCCTAGGTGCCTTCCTATTTTTCTTTCTCCTTACAAAATCATTTGCTTTCGCTTTCGCTTGAGAGCTCCCATTTACTTTTATTACTTGGCTTGCTGTTGTTGGTTGTTAGTGAGTACAGCACACTTACTTTCACAGGATTCAAGAGTTTTTGGAGTCAGACGTTTAGAGTAAAAGTGCCACTAACGAAGTGGCGGCCATGAAATGAAAAATTCGGAGTGAAATGGCTTTTAGATTTGAATGTTGTTCAGCCATGGTACAACAATAAATCTCGGGTACCTTGTTAGTTTTTATGCGCATTATAAGGTAAACGAGCATATTAGAGACTTGCGGCTTAAAGTGGAATTCTCTATCTTTGATCAACGACATATTTCTGTTAATTAAAAGTTAAACCCTCCTTCCCTATTCCATATCACATCAGTCCGTTGCTTCCATATTTCAAAGCCTCATCCCAACTTTATCTTCTGTTTGGAATTTGGAATTGTGAACTCCATGCGAGTAGCAAAAGCAAAGTGGTAGGTAGGTCTGCTTAGTTGTTTACTTCCCACCAGCTTTAGGTTTCTGGGGTTCAGTGTTATTATAACATTTGCACACACCAATGTGATCTTATTTGGTGTGCCACAAAGAAGATAAAATAAATTGCATCCGTGACTCATATCTCGGGTTGCGAATTCATACACAAAAATGCATTAAAAGTTCATAAAGAAGGATAATGTATACATAGCACAAAGTGGTAAACTTTATAAACTAGTATGAAAATACTTGCAGAAATTTCATCAGCTAAGTAACTGAATTATTGCGCAGTTCAATTTGCTTTCCCAAGTTAAGTCAGCATTTATTTATAATTGGAATGTGCCATGATCTAAATTACCCGGTTCAATTTCCCAGCATTAATTTTTTTAACCTTATGTTGATCACATATCACACACATGATTTCTATATAGTAGATTTTTAAGTTTATCAAACGTTGCATGATGATATGATTATAAAGACAGCTTAATAAAATTAAGCCTATACCTATGTGCAACATTATCTGTAGACTTAACCAGATAACCTTGTTAATTCAATCAATGGACCCGGAGTTCCTGATCCAAGATGAGAAAACTGTATTCGTTCAATCAACCAAAGGAAGAAGAAATAATTGCTTATCCGTGTTTGCCATTAATGACAATTTTTACGTGACGACATCGCCAAATCATCATTCACTTTACTTCAATTGAAAAGAAACAAATCTGCATAGGTATAATAAAATAGGATAATGGAGTCCCAACTTTGTTAAAGATGATAGATACGTGTGGAAAATACACTTGATACTTATGAAAGAAGCAACAAGAAATTTCATCAGAAACCTGTCTTTAATGTACGTCTTTAGATCTAGATAGCTTGCTCCATGAAGTTACTCATCCTGGAGGCTATAACTTATGGAAAGCGTAAGCTTAATACATGGGCCACATATACGTGTGAATGACGAAATTGAACGGATTTCCTACGCATTGGATGGAAGCATAGATTGACAATATTGTCACAAAATCGTTGGGCCCTTTGTACCTATATAAGGCAGGAAGTTGATTTTACATATGGCTGAAACTTTACATGAAATACAAACGATATTTGACAAATCACAGGAGCCGGATCTCTGAAAACGTCACATTATCTTACTAGTCATGAATCTTAAAATCATCAACATTTGCATTAAGAAAACGAATTGAGATTGCTTACAACTGGTTGCCTTTCAGTAAAAGTAGAAAAGTAAAATCCAGAGTAAAAAGTAATGCGTTTTTCGTTTGACTTGAACAAAATGTTTGGAGAGGGGAGTGAAAAAACGTTTTTGAAAAGGTTTAGAGGAAATTGATAAGCATAAATGCTAAAGCTACTCTATGAGAAATTAGTTTATGTATCTATTTATGGTAATTGTAATGACGTTTCCTTAAATTGGTTGTAATAACTCGAAATGTGTTTTGTTTTTGTTTAACCTTCGAGTCTGGGCTGCCAACTGCCAGTATAAGATTGCTGGTGAATGGTATGTATACTAATTAAATAGACAGCTACGTGACTTCTACAATGCCAAACGAAAAGATCAGATCACACCAACCATCGTAACCTCATAGCATATAGCATTCCCATCCACATTATTCATTCACACAAGTCAACCATAACTTTAATGCATCATTTCATATTATTTACATACATATACAAAAAATAATGTCATTCATAATTGATTCTCATGCTGCAAATTGTGCTTAAAATTTCGCTTAATTGAAATCGCATAGCGTACCTTTCTGTACCAAACATGAAAAAATCTCAAAAATTCAAAGCATCATCATATCAGTGAATCAATATACCATTGCAATCAGAATATTCTGTAAAGGCTTAAGTTCTTAATTAATTTCTCGAAAAGTCTAGTTAAACTATTAATTCTACAATGCCCATGCCCATGTCCAGGGCGGAGTGAGAAAAATTGAAGCAGAACAGCAAAGAAACGTAGACAAGATCCAAGGCCCTGCTACACTGCTTGTATTGAAAACTACGTGTAATTTGGAAGAGATTACGTGTAACTTCAGGAGTTTGCAAGAAACTTTCCATTTAATGCTCAACTCTCATTTCGCTCCGCATTGACTCGTAGCAAGCACACCGTGGTATACTCTCTGACTCTGACTGATACCTGCTATGATGATGATGATGTTAAATGAAAAGCATTTATATTACAAAGAGAAGAGGAGGCTTCACTTTAATTCTCTTTTATGATTAAACAAGAGACGCTGTGCTCAAGATTGTAAAAGAAGCATTTATTCACGAACAAAGTAGAAGTCGAAAAGACTAGAAAAGAATCATACGGTGCGGCCGGGCCGCGGCCGATGAAGTCTCTACCTACATTGTACGTTACAATAATTCACTTTGTTGTTCAAAGCAAGTCCATTGGCTGGGATTTGGGATAGAGTTAACTCAAAATAAGTAGGTATTATACTTTAAAGTTAAAAAGTTAAAATATAAATGTTAATGTTTATACAATTTGCTACGCACCATGCTCTCGCTCGCACCATGGCCATACTATCCCATAAACCACAAATCAGAGCTCATTCATAGCATCGTTCGATTCTTCGTCATCGCTATCGAAAGATCGCGTTCGACGTTGCTTGTATTTGTATGTGTGTATGTATGGCTTCAAACGTTAAATTGAAGTTTACGTTTGTGATGATGAGTAATTAAATACATACGTACGATGCATCGCACATCGTATGCATCTCATAAAGATTTGCATTGCATATCTTGCAAATAAGATAACGACGATCAGATTGTATTGTAGTACTCTAAAATGTAAAGCAGGTTATTTATTTCATTAAAAAGTGCATCAGACGAAAGTTAGCAAATGTCCATTTTATTAAGTATGCAGTCTTAAATTAAGAATAATAATAATAACAATGCAATGTTAAGAGGAACGGAGTTATATATGGATTTTAGGGGAAAATCATGCAAAAACTGTAATAATATGCAATCTGCTGAGCTTATTACACGTAGCATAAAGTTGTAGAAAAAGGGTTGTCTCTGAGTTCCCCTGGGCAAATAGAACGCTTCGATTTTCTTTCATACATGCAACATGCAATGCAACACTCATGATAGCCTCATGATTTTCTACCACTGTACTACACGTGGCTTCATGCAGTATACTTTTTAGGCACACACCACAATTGTAATCGTCACAATGCAATTGCAATACGCAATGTAATGAATTGATAACACGAATACGAATACGTAGACCTGACGTTTCTTTCAACTTTCGACTTTTTCATATTGAATGAAACTGAGGCACGGCAAGCAAGCGAACAAGTGCAAGTGAAGCCAAAGCGAAGCCTTTCTTGCTGCTACAACTTTGTTGAGGATATTTCGTCATCCGCTCGTTCGACTCTCCTTTGATTTTTTCATGCAGTTCAGCCTAACGAAGTTTGCATCATCCAAAAACATACGTGTGCGTAAATAAATACACTGGGACGCGAGATCGTACGAGTACAAAGCGTTTTGTCTCCTCTAGTCTCTGTGTTCGATGCTCTTGCTGCTACGACCCCCGAGAACTGAAAAACACCCAGACCTCACTGAATTTGAGGTTAAACGAAAAGTTGTAGTTGTTCTGATCACTTCGGTTAAAACTAACTTCACTTCATTTAATCTTCCCTGTTTGTAGTTTGGTTAATTAATACTAGCTTAACCATTTAGATTTTTCCCGTCTCCTGTAGGCGTTTAAGTTCGATTCATAATTTTATAAATGAATCATCATTTAATTGAGTTGAGTGCGTAAACTCCCTACTTCTTTCTTCTCTTTCTATTAAACTTGTTTTTGAATTAAGTTTTCCAAGTTGGTTAACGCCAGGATTCCCTGCAGTGGAATCCGTGTAAACCACTTGATTTACTATAAACTTAGATAGATATCCGTTTTGTAATACATTTACAATAATTTCAAGTTTTAAGCAACAAAGAGTCGTATCTAGTTCAAAAACAGAGAGTCTAATCTTTAAAAAGTGAAATCGGACGATACTTCGACAATTTTGTTACTTTCAATATTTTTCAAGTCACATCATCAATTAACAATGGATTCTGGTAAGTATTAGTACTAGTATTATTGAGGAATTGCAAATTGCTGTTTTATTTAACTTGTCTTGTTTTGATTATTATTGTTTTGAATGGCGTGTGTCTGTGTATGTTTTGTTCGGTCTCTAATTAATTTACTCTATTTTAATTGTGTGTTTTTATAGGGAAAATGTGCTGGTCCAGACGTATTTAACTTGGTTTACATTCACGCGTTTCTGTGATACTTTTGATAACATTTACCTCCGAAAAATACCCCGCTGTGGTGTTGGATAACAACTTTAACCAAGAAAATTTAACGTCTCATTTGCATTAAGCTAAGCTATTTAAGGATAATGGCATCTCCCGCAATCTCGCAACAAAGAATTCAACGATACCGTAATAAAAATTTTCAACAAACATCTATCAACAATGGTGGACAAGGTTCTCAACGTCAACTTCTACAACAACACTGCCCTCCTCCTCCTCCCCCTGGTAGCGGCGTTAAGCCTGTTGTTGGTAATGCCAACTCCAAGGCTTTTGATGATAAAAATTCGGGACCTGGACAGCCAAAGGGAAAGGAGGAACTCGTTGCTTCCAACAATGTCTCCAACTCAAGGAGCATTCCAAGAAAGGCCATACTTGCCCGGAAGTACATGCTGTACCTTGAAAACGACATATCAACGGAGAAGAATGCGTCATCAGCACCTCGCAATACTCCTCACACTCTACTGGGACCAACTAAAACCCCCTTGAAGTGTATTAAGCTGGCTACCAAAGACTTTCACCAGTGCAAGGTAAGTATCAAAATCGATTAGAATTTTTAAGACGAACGTTAACCACCGTGCGAATTTTTATTAAATTTGCGGTTAATTATTGTTGGACAGGTGACTCTGAGAGACGCCAAAGGATTGAACATCTTGGCTGCCCAACAAAGACTTGGCCGCGAAAGTTCTGAATACATTAATCCCATTTCGGAACTCATTGTTACACCAAAGCATCTTTGTCTGATTTCTCCTATTACGTACGGAAGTTTACATACTTACACTTACTCGAAGAGTGCTTTGCGTGAAGGGGAAGCAAAGTCACTGTTCAAACAAATGGTCTCAATCGTTAGTTTCTGCCACTCTAAGGGTGTCGTCTTGCGGGACCTGAAGATGGGCAGATTTGTGTTCACTGATAAAGAAAGGTAAATTAAATATAAATCACGTAGAAGACCTTAAAGTGGCCTGAAATGTGAACATTTGAAATTTACCTACTTATTCATTGTTTAATTATATTTCTTTCAGAACCACCATCAAGTATGATTCATTGGAAGATGTTGTTATTCTTCCTAAACCGAACTCGGAGGATGATGGTCTTGAGGATCGACATGGTTGTCCAAACTATGTCAGTCCCGAGAAAGCAGGATGTGTTCTGAAGAATGAACTGAAGTATTCCGGAAAATCATCGGATGTTTGGGCATTGGGAATAGCACTTTATGCCATGCTGGCTGGCCGGTAATTTTTCAAAATTAAACTGAATAACTAAGCATAAAATTATAGTGGAAATTATTGGTTTATTAACGTGTGACTTCGATCTAATGATTTTTTTGTGTTTGTTATTTTATCACAGGTATCCGTTCGTAGATAGTGAGGTCTCCCGTTTGCTCCAAAAAATTTGCACTGGAAGCTTTACAATGGTTGATGGTATTTCTCCAACGGCTAAAAATCTCATCCGTTGCCTTCTCACGAAAGTTGCAGCGGATAGACCAAGCTGTAATGCAATTATGACACACCCATGGCTTCAAAAATATGGCCAAGAATACCCTACTGCAGCCATTCCATCGAGCCAGGATTATAATAATCGCGAGAGCTACAGAGCAAAGAGAATGAGGTTGAATGATGACCAAGTCGTTCCGAGCTCTGACTGAGTAAAGACTAAAGCCATGAAGAGATAAACTACCCGTTGTTTAGTTGTTTTGTTTTCTACTTTATGTAATTTATGATTATATAAGTCCCTTTTCTGTGTTTTTCATTGTTAAATCTTAGACAAAGCAAAATTAGTTTTTGATGTTAGTTTTTCATCCTCTCAACGTTGTTTATTTTGAGACAATATTTAAAATGGAATCCAAGAACAAATTAGTTTGTAGCAAAGAGGGTTACCAAAATGTGCTTATAAAACAATGAATCTAATCAAAATGAATCTTAACTGTTTAAAAAGTATTTTTCATCGGGAGAGAAAACTCTTGATAATTTAGTAGTTTCAGTTTGTATACCCATTTTCTTTCCCGATACAGTATTTTGTTTCTTTTACTGCGAAGTGCGAAAGAAAAGTACAAATAAAGGCGCGTGGTTTTTTTTTGTAAAAATCGTTTTTGACTATTTTGAATTCATCAAAACAGCTTTACATAAGAATTACATATTGTTCTGTTTTTGAATATCAGTTAGGAACGTTGAGTTGCATAGTTGAATCAAATACACTTCTCCTTGAAGTTTGAGCGAATCGCCAAATAAATATCTTTCTAATCTGCGTAGCATAATAATAGAGAAGATAAGTTTGACTATTGCTTTGAATACTTTCTCCTCTTCTCAGTACACTGTTTGCAACTGTTTTATGATTGGTTTTAACCGAGTAAGCTCATTTACACAAAGAAAATACGCTTGTCTTCCATGTGTGTAGGTTTATAGTAGTAATGAAGCGATGCATGATGATAAAACCAAAAAAATGATGCAATCCTCTAAACTCTTGATGGTTCTGGCACAAAATGTTGATATGTTGTGTAACTGATCTGTGTAAGGAAAGAATTGCGAGAACAAATTTAAAAAAGCAAAGCAAGCACAGAAGCGGAGCGGAATATTATGGCAGTAGAGTAGGATTTTTCAGAGGCATTCATTTGTTCACCTTTGTCTCTTCTTATCTTACCTTTCCATTCGATCGTTGAAGTTACTCTTTTGTTAAGGTGGCAGTAAATAGGTAATATTGTACGCTTTACACGTATATTTTAGCGGTTAGTTATTAGTTGGGCTTTCGTTGATGTGATGGCATCTGCCCTGTTTGCCAGCATTTTGTACGGTGAAGGTGATTGTGTCTGATGATATGAAGGTAGGCTTCGACTGTATAAAGGATTCATCTTCTCGTCAAATGATGATCATCGTTCTAATATAAGCTCAGCACATTTTATTCACATCACACGCTCAGGTAAAACATAGGCT